>JAOEGT010000006.1:2751135-2761541 GCA_025447795.1 Speoplatyrhinus poulsoni | reverse complement strand
CCTCATAGGCCAGTATGGCAGCTTGGCGGCCATCTTGGTAAGATCAAAGTTCTACTAGGCATGTCTGGCCGTTTGCCAGCCATCTTGGTAAGGTCAAAGTTCTAATAGGCAAGTATGGCAGCTTGGCAGCCATCTTGGTAAGGTCAAAGTTCTAATAGGCAAGTATGGCAGCCATCTTGGTAAGGTCAAAGTTTTAACAGGCATGTCTGGCTGCTTGGCAGCCATCTTGGTAAGGTCAAAGTTCTAATAGGCAAGTATGGCCACTTGGCAGCCATCTTGGTAAGGTCAAAGTTCTAATAATGGGCCAGAATCACACCAGAGCAATGCATGCGACCAGGTTCTCCACACAGACACAGGACGTGTCTTGAAGCTGTTAACTACATTTCAGTAAGGGTGTTCAATACTGTCCTCTTTCACATTATAACACATACCTTTGTGTGTGTGCGTGCGTATGATTACTTTGGTTGTTACCAACATCTGGTGAACATGTCTTGTCAATAGCACCTTTAGAAATATGTTTACTGAGATGACGTGTTTAATTCTTATTTTACCCTCTGTGATTGTCTGGGGAAGGCAAAGTGTTAAGGAAATGCGATCTAGAGCTGATTTAGAACCAGCTGCTCATTACGGAGCGATGCTCTGCTCTTAGCTGTTCCTGTGCGTTGTGATTGGACGAGCCCATTGCTATACATAATGCATACATTACACAGTAATAACACAGCTATGCTTCGTCTCCCATTACAGGCCTGAGCTGTTAACCGTGCAAATAAAACAAGAGTTGTCTTCCATCCCGAGCTCTGATTCAGGTATCTGTCTATTTAACTCTTTTATAAAACACATCTGTTTTAAGTGGGAACATCTTTTGGGAGTGTAAACCCCAGTCACTGAGAGCAAGGCCAGCCACCTCTGTGTTTCTCCTTTTCAGCAGCATAAAGCTGTCACTGATGTAGCGTTTAAAGGGGTTTTCATACACTGGCGGCAATCATGCTTTTGTAGCTTAGCAGTTTGCATTGGGGATTCTCAACTGCCATATTTGTGCTTCTTGTTCTTCTTAAACACAAAGTCAGCAATTGTGCAGACTGTAAATCCAATGCATACATTATATTGAGTACAGTACGTGTATTCCAGTGTGAAAATGCCTACTCATTGATATCCTGTAAGTGCCTTTTCCTTATGGCAAAGCACGATGACTGTGCTGAAACTAGCGGCAGCCAGAACATTTCTATAAATCTTCAGAGAAGAAAAAAACAGACAGTTTACCTGTGATGTTATTTATTCTCCACCCCCCGTTAAGCACTGGACTTCAAGGACATGTCAGAAGCAGGTGATGCTGTTCCAATATCCCAGAGACCAGGATATACGGGTATGTCAACCTTACGCTGAAAGTGATTTGGACTTTTGAGTCATTAAATAACTTTATATGAAACATACTGTTCCTCATACCACGTGGTAATTAGACCTAGAGCCACGGCGAAGAGTTTTTCAACAGTTACGTGGTTCGTGGAGACGCAAAACAGTTCAAGGAAGTGCTTGGTGGGCAATTTTACTTGATCAATACAGATACATAACTGCACTTCTTAGTAATTAGTAGTCAATAAATGCATAATTTACATTTCCAACATAATTTCTAGGGTACTTCTGGTATTTGTGGCCAACGCCCGGGAACTGTTTTGATGTTCCACGATCCGCCATTGCTGTGGGATAAAATGGTGCATTTGAGTGAACGGAGTTGACGCTACTCTCTCCTACATGGCTCTGGTGTGAATGATCTCAGAGTGCATGGAGGGCAAGTCAAGAGCGGACCTGGCCAACACGCTGCGGGAGCAGGTCCAGGACCTGTTCAACCGGAAGTACGGCGAGGCGCTGGGCATCAAGTATCCCGTCCAGGTGCCTTACAAGAGGATCAAGAGCAACCCGGGCTCTGTCATCATCGAGGGCCTGCCCCCCGGGATCCCCTTCAGGAAGCCCTGCACCTTCGGCTCCCAGAATCTGGAGCGCATCCTGGCGGTCGCCGACAAGATCCACTTCACCATCACCAGGTGAGGTCTTTCACCCGGACACGCCCATTTTGTCTGGTCGATGTGATATCATGAGGTCACGCCCCGGACGCGCCTGTTTGCCCGTTGACCTTGGGTCCAACTGGACCACTCGGTGAAAACAGATCATGAAGCTGTCCTTTAACCTTTATTTTACCAGGCAGGTCAGTTAAGAACAAATTCTTATTTACAATGGTGGCCTGGTGGGAGGCTGAAAAGGCCTCCTGTAGGGAAAAGGTTTAGGGATCAAAATGAAAACTAAAATAAAGTAGAACATATCAATAACATAGTACTAACAACATCCACATAATACACAGTCACACAAATATGCAACAACAAACATAAAAGCCATAAAAAAAATCACACAGTAACACTAAACCATGGAAGAGCGATTAAAAACACAGAATATCAAGACATGCATGATGAGGAATGAGAGCATTCAGCTGAGAAATGACATACCAAGATACAACGCAGAACGTTGGAGTGACTGGAACGTCATCATTGGAAGCAGTTACAGGACCATTATTTTGGAAAGTGTGTTTTCAAATACAGCAATAGAAACGAAGGCTGTTAATTTTATAATTTTTTGTAGGTAATTCCAATCAGTAGGTGCTGCGAATTGAAAAGAAGAGCACCCCAAAGATGTGCTGGCTTGTGGAATTTTTTACTGAATATAATCAGCGCAGCAAGATGAGTGGAGGAGACCTCTCTGACGGGGAGGAGACCTCTCTGACGGGGAAGAGACCTCTCTGACGGGGAAGAGACCTCTCTGACGGGGAGGAGACCTCTCTGACGGGGAGCAGAGAATGATAGAGCATCTAGAGCATCTAGCAAGAGCTCCACTACCTGCAGACCTGTTAACTACATCTCCAAAGTCTAAAATGGGTAGTACTGTCATCTGAACTGGAGTTGATTTTCTATTATGTGGTTTAGCTGCTGTCCAGGCAAAATAAGCCTGTGACTAATTGCAACAGAATGTACTGTATTTCCACTGTTTATTTTGATGCCTTTTTGATTCCCAAAACACCATAGTGAACGTCCATGAAAATTCAGTTGCTGGAGGTACCCAAGCTTGGTGCCGTATTTCCAATTTTTGCCCATATCTTGACTTCAAATGGGCTTGGACATTTAGTCTAGTTTTGCATGTTTAGGGGCAGGAAATCCACAGAAATTGTTATGGCTATAAATGGAACAGGCTTTTTTAAAATGTCCTATAGTAGTTTTAATACAAAATGGCATTTCCCAGTGTTACAAATTGATATCTACAGATTCATCTGTAGATATGTTAATTTATTTTTTTTTTGGTCGGTGTTTCAAATTACATCTGGCATTAATATCTACAGCCTGAGGATATTCACTAACAGAATTTATATTTTGTATTATAACTGCATACTTGCATGAGAAAATTAAAACCAGTTCTATTGATGTAGGGGTGTTTGATATACAGTATTGGTTTCATAAATTCATATGTTAATAATATTGTGTAAATAATGCGATGCCATTTGCATGTCCATTATTATTATATAGGTATTTAGATTATAGGTATTTAGATTGATGCACGACGACCAACTACATAAATCAATGACCAAATCTGACATGAACCTTTCAGTGTAATATGTTGGGAAACTAAACGATGCAAGTCTGGCTGTTGGCAGGTGTTGTAAATATGTTAAATAGCTTAAAATTATAAATACAGCACTGCAGTACCATTGTGCCAGAATTATGTAGTCTTGTATATAAACAACTCGTAAACCTTTTTAGTGGGCACCGCTGAACATTTGTTACTGCTACACTTTATAATTTTTTTTTAAACAATGTCTTATCTTTCTTGACTGACTGTGAAAATATGTCAGATGTTTGGTTACCATCCAGGAATGATATTTCACCTAGGGGCAAATGTGACACATTTTAAATGTAAGCCATTCTCTTCAGACAAAACTATGTTTATCGATAGGGGACTTTTAAAGCTAGATCCACCGCAGCCCTGTGCAGAACCTGTTAGGTCGACTAATGCGGCTGTTTCTTTCCAGACCTTTCCAAGGACTCATTCCAAAACCAGGTAGGAGGGCTTGAGCACACATCACACTTATAATCACAATAGATAACATTGTGTGTGTGTGTGTGTGTGTGTGTGTGTATGTGTGTGCGCAGTGTCGATAGTAATGCTGTACTTTGTGTTAACTATTTTTGTCAGCGCCAAGACGCATCACTCTACTCAAGAAGGCCTATGCCTCGATCAGCGGTGAGCAGTACACTATTTAATCACATCTATCATTTCGCCTGCTGCGTGCATCCCCGCTAACCAACGCTGCTCCTCTTGACAGACGACGAAGATATCAACCGCATGGGAGACAAAGCTGTTCTCCGTGAGCAGGTGAAGGAGTTGTTCAACAGGAAATACGGTAAATGGAAACCTATTAGGGCTGTCCCAAATACCATTTTACAGGTTTAGAATACTTGCCGGTATTTTTTATTTTTATAAAAACACCATTAAAAACACACTTCTATTATTAAGAAATATAACAGAAGTAATCTTCGATTTCGAACTTCAGTGAGCACACAAACATAGCCATGCACTCAAAATGGCCACTTTGATTGACACATCAATTGAGCCAGTCAAAGCTGTCAAATAGATCCTGTTATTACCCAATAAGAGTGTGTGTTGAATGAATAGCCTCACTCTCTTCTTACAAACAGAGCCAATTGCAATCAATTGTGTTGATGACACAGTGTAGGGCAGGCAATTACATTTCAACATGTGGGTTTATATGGCGACAGTAAGGAGTAATGGGAAAACTGCATGCATAATGTGAACAAACAAATACTCGAATCCCAATATTTAAATCGAATACGTACTCAACGAACGAATACCCGAATAATTTAATATTTTGGGCCAGCCCTACAACCTATTTTATTTCTCTTGTGTTTTATTGAATGGTTTAAGTAATGATAAGGAAACAACGATGGTGTTCTCGTTGGAGACTGCGGCACTATAGGTGCTCCGCCATCTTTGTAGTTCTGGCATTTGTCCGCCAACTCATTTCATGAATTCACTTCTAACAACAACCTTGACTGTAGCTTTTGCATGTGCACCTCTTTGTTTTAGACAGCAGATTGAAAGACAGCAAGCAAGCCCTCCAGAGAAGGATGGGCGGTTTTAATCTGGTATATATCAACGTAGATACAGTAGCAACATAGAATTGTATTCCTCAAGGTAGACTTGTTGTTGTAGTATTAGTATCAGTAGCATAGATGGCTAGCAAAAATATAATGTATTATTGGACTATTATGAGAATCATTACTTGAATATTTTTGTTATAAAAAGCAGGAATTCGTTCCCATCTCGCAGCTACCAAATGTAGGATGTCCATAAGGCCGTAAAATAATAAACCTGGTTGATGATTCATGGTCTTAGCTGGGCAACAGCGGTTGGATTGATTAGCAACCAGGGCAGGGGTCTGCAACCTTTACTATCAAAAGAGCCATTTGTGCCCAAAATCCTTTATATTTATCGGTCTGCAGCTGCAGAAAATATTCTACTTAGCCTATCAATTAATTATAGTTTGCCTATCAACATTACTAATACTAAATGGGAATGATTTCACATGTTTTTCCCAGGGTGTAGGAGTGATTTTGAACTAGGCAAACAGTGAAATGTTAGTGGGGTCCCCCCTGCAAATTTTACAGAAAATAAAGCACTTAGATGCCAATTTCTGGTGACTTGAGAACAGAATATACTAAATAAGAGCCTATACCCAGCTACTGTGCACTCACACTTTTGAATGGACTAGATTCTGGACACTTGTGAAATCATAAAACAGGTAAAATATTATTTGAGATTATGTGGGGGGAGGGGGGATGGGGGTACATAACCTATATTCAGTTCTATATGATATTTGTCAAAGCCACAGGGAGCCACTGTAGAGGGGCTCAAGAGCTGCATGGTGCAGACCCCTGATCTAGGGAATGACCCCTCTGAGCTCCTGATCCAGTAAGCTGAAGCAGGGCCGCTACGGCCCCAAGACCTTGTTGAGAAACACGTTGTACTTATTGGGGGTGGTTTCCCTGTCTGCTTGCTGTTTCAGGTGAAGCGCTGGGATTGGACCAGCCAGTGGTGGTCCCATATAAACTCATCCGTGCCAGTCCAGAGTCCGTAGAAGTGAGCGGCCTTCCGGACAATATTCCTTTCCGGAACCCCAACACGTACGACGTGGTGTGCCTGGAGAAGATCGTCCAGGCAGGGCATGAGCTCTCCATAAACCTCAAGAGCCAGTTACAGTGAGTGTTTGTCTGTGCTGGCAAGAAATCCACTCCCGATCAGTGTTTTGGGGGAGGGGGGGGTGCTGTGCTACATCACACCATAGCGGCGTGATCTCGCCTAGACGTCCGTTTCCTGTGTGGGCGTTAGCATCATGGCAGTTGCATGTGAATGAGGCTAGAATCTCTTGTCTTGGCTTTCTCTAACCTCTGAATACAAGAGTCGAAGTCCCTTCCGCATTATGGAACCTAAGTTTGGAAAAAAAATATGTATCGTAGTCAACTGTGAGAATAAAATTATTTTTAGATCAGTTTGCTTTGTGACATGAAGTCGACATGTTTGACTATTTAAATTAAAAAAGTTAGTCAATAAAGTCTGTTTTTCGTGCATTTGTTGAAGTATAAGACTGAAAATATGTAATTAGTAAGACTACAAACCCTGTGTCGCGTAAGTGATGTCATGACGTTTTCGCGCCACAAGCCGAAAGCACGGTTTGACGTGTGGTGCGAGACGAAATCTGTAGTTCACTGAGCGGTTACACACAAAACAAAATATTACTTTATAGTTTTACAACAAACTGCCACGTTCGTGACTTGAACAATTATCTTTTAACCCTCCCGCTGTCCTATGGGTCAAAATGACCCGGTGCACTTGCCAGTAGCGGGCAGCAACCACAACACGGACATATGACATTACGCGGTTGGCTCCCTCTGCTGCTACTGCTAGTCTGCTGAAATGCCTTAGGACAGCGGGAGGGTTAAATAGACACATCATGTGTGTACTTCGTGACACAATTCAAATGAGAGAAAACTATTTAATTCTCGCCATTGACTACCATACATATTTTACTACTAAGGTCCCATAATGCAGAAGTGACTTAAACTCTCTATGATGTGCCATCTTCCAAAGTGAAACCGGCATTGGAAATAAAGTATGAACTGTGTTGTGTACAACCATCTTCTGAAGTGACTAAACCCGACTTTTACTCTCACACAGGCCTTTTGTAGAAATATGTACCGAAACATGTAACACAGGTAGGTGCCTCTTAGGTTCCTTGTGTTGCCAATGAGTTGTCCCTCCCGCTTGCCTGCGATGACGAGCACTCGCTCTGTCTCCCCAGACGAGACGGAGGCCTCCACAAATAGACGCAAGCGCAAGAGAGTCCATGAAGCCAACAGAGTACCTGGATCCCCAAATGTAGGGACGTCTCCCACTCAGATCCCAGTGATGGTGAGTAGATTTCGACCACCCAAACACTAGCCCAGGAGGGGGCGCTGCCTGTATAAGGTGCCCCGTGTTTTACAGGCAGCCGTTTATAGTGCCGCATACATTCTTATCGTTTTGCCTTGTCACAGCAATGGCCCATATACATGGTGGACTACAACAGCGTCAATGTGCAGGTTCCCGGAAAGGTTAAATATTGAAGAACGAAGCTTTGGATCCGTCAAAGGGATTTTTTTTTTTTTGGGGAAAAAAAGAATCAAGTAGTTTTGAAAACTGATATTTATTGCTATTCCATATCAAGTTTAATCGACGGGAAGCCGTGCCGCTCGGACTTCTCTGAAGGGCGTGTTGAGGAACAGCAGAATGTATGGCGTGCCCTGTGACTGACAGGGTGAGGTGCTGTGATCACTTCAATCGCACGACGCATCTTGCCGGACGTCTTCTACTTTTGCAGCCGACACTAGCAGCTTCCTTAACGGACAGCGTACATCTGTACAGTTCACTGGCAGCGCCGTCCGGCAAGACGTCGACACTGCCAATACTGCAGTCTCAGTCCAGTTCAACTGTAATCATGTTTGTACCTTTTATTTATTATATTTATTGAAATATAACCTCACATGCAGGGATGTAAAATACATTATTCTGTAATACAAGTCCTTAAGAAGACTCTACTAGTGTATGTAACTCCAGAAGAACAGGCTACCACCAACATGAAGTGTCTTATCAGTGTGGGGTCGACACGAGATCCCAGGAAAGGACATTTGCCTTCCAGAATGAACCTGAGACAATGGCACTAAAGCAGAGGCGTATGCTAATGCTCCTCACTTTTGCATCAGTAGCACATTTACTTCATGTAAGATATTGCATTTTAAATCAAACTGAATGTATATGTAAAGGAAAGAATGGCGGTGTTGTTCTACGATGACCGTCTGGACTAACGATATTTAATATGCTGTACCTTAATGCCAATTAGGCCTTTTAAATAAAATGTGTTGCCTTGCACCTTTTATTTGCTTGCTTTATTGCATTTGCCCTGTTTTAGGCAGGGCTGATTGGATAATGTAACCCACCTTGGTAGCTATTCTGGAGTCTAATGCCTGCAACTATAATGAATTGTTGATAGGGCATATCTTGGTTTTGCGCTCAACAGGCCAATGCCTCATCATTCAGGCATCACTACATCCAGCGAGGGCACAATATTCCTTTATATTAGTCCTTTATTGCAGAATGTTTGTTTCTGTTATGCTTGCATACATATCAAGACTGTTAAACAACTGTACTGCGATATTGTAGACAAGAGTAATGTAACGTCAAAGCCAGGGCTGGTAGGTTTTTAAGCACGGCTTCACACCTCGTTGCCAATGTCCTTGATTGTCTGACTGACTTATTAGTTACATTTAATCAGCATCAACCCATTTAATCGGCTGGACCAAAGGGCGGTAAAACTATTTAATGGTGACGCATACCAGGACAGAATGCCCCTATAATCCCCCCCCAAACAAAACATTTGTGCGTTTAAAATATAGTAGCAGTGTTCTATAAACAATTTAGGAAAAGTATATTTTGGACGTTCACACACAATCCAGTGAGATGTGATTATTTTATTTATTTACAACATATTGCCTTTCCCCACTAATAAGGCGGATGTAACACTGTCTCTTAGCTACTAGAATTTCTCAGTGTGCTTTTGTGGCAATAAAAGCATTTTTAGCTAATTAACTCCACCATTACATGATTTAGCCAATAGAACACAAACTGACCTCCCCCCATAATCGTGAGAATCACTAATCTCATTACTCCAAATGCACTACGGGAAACTAAAGTGCTTAAAGACATTTACCCCCCCTCCCCCTCACCACCCACATATTTAAGCTGCCATATCCATGGTCCCACAGAAGGGGGCGATGTACAAGGGAACATCCTGATGGAAATACATGCCAGCAAATCTATCAGATGTCTGGAGAAAATGCCCCAGCTGTCACCAGTGGTGTGAATATGATGCCCCTCCCGACCCCTCCCCCTCCCCCCGCCACCCACCTCAAGCATATCACCCCTTGTCCCATAGTGGTAGGACGGAGTCGTGGTGTGTGTCTCTCTGCCATTGCCTCACTACTGAGTGGGGGGTGGGGTGGGGTGACTGAAGTCAAACCCCTGTTATCGGAGGATGCGTTGACGTAGTGGCGTCAGCAGGGGCAGTGGTGTCCGCCTTAGCTGATGCTGCCACTGGGGTGCTGCTGAGATGGGGGAGGGTGGGGGAGGCAGTCCTCGGCCACGCCCTGGGAGGCCAGCTCCTGCAGGACGTTGTCCAGGTAGTTGGGGTCCGGGTAGCCGTGGCCTGACAGGTTGGACATCATCTCCGTCTTGTGGTGGATCTCGTTCCACACAACCGTGTCTGGCTCGCCCGTGGTGCTCGACGTGCCCACGGTGAACACCAGCCGCCGCATCCACGCCACCTTCAGCAGCTCCAGGACCTGGGGGGGGGGTGGTGGTTAAATTATCAGTTACGTTCTCTCACTGGGAGAGAAAGCAGAGATCCCAACACAGTCACCTAATATAAAGACACTAAACACAGGTTAACATGAGATGAGCTCTGGCTGTGTGGTATGTAGCGAAGGCCCATGCTAATTGTTTAGATTGAAACACCAGGTGAGGTGCATTCAGAATTGACGAACAGCGGCAAACATGTTTTCTTGAATTTTGAACGATTTGTGTAAATATTCACCAAAAAGTCACCCTTTGTCCAGCTTCAATGTGTGTTGGCCAAGAACAACCTCCTCAAACCGTTTGCAACCACAAAGCAAACAGAAAACTTTGTTAACCCTCGCGCTGTCCTAAGGCATTTCAGCAGACTAGCAGCAGAGGGAGCAAACCGCGGAATGTCATATGTC
>JAOEGT010000006.1:2733528-2745066 GCA_025447795.1 Speoplatyrhinus poulsoni | reverse complement strand
AGAGAGAGAGAGAGAGAGAGAGAGAGAGGGGGGGCCCCAGGTGTCTTGTCTGCTGTAATCTTCTCTGGATACACAATCAGTGTGTGTGTGTGTGTGTGTGTGTGTGTGTGTGTGTGTGTGCGTGTGTGTGTGTGCATGCATACATGCGTGCGTGTGTGTGTGCGCGCGCGAGCATGTGTGTGCGTGTGTGTGTGTGCTGTGATATAACAAGGAGAGCAGACTGGCCCTCGAGCAGAGGTTAGCTGGTATGTGCCATCTGCTCTTGCCATCCTATGGTATGTGCACGTGCACACAGACACACACACACACACACACACACACACACACAACAACAACGACATAATATGCATGTACACGCTGGCATTGCCACATCTCTGGATCACAATGTCACTTCTCTGCTTAGCTAACTCTGGCCAATACGCACGTTCCTCTCAGGTCTGCCCCGTATAATGTCACTTCTCTGCTTGGCTAACTCTGGCCAATACACATGTTCCTCTCAGGTCTGCCCCATGTAATGAACACACATCTTGGCAGGACAATGCAGTCGTAATGATTATGTTTAGGTGGTTTCTGTGGTTGGATTATACCCTATGCTCGCCAGAAACAAAGGCAAAATGATACCTGGTTATTTGATGTAATTATCCTTTCTACTGAATCTTTCGCAGCAGCAATTAGAATTCAAGCTATTTGCTGTGCTGCTCAGCTGTGTGCAGTGGGGAATAATGTGCTTAATAACTGTAATGTTGTAGAATTATGCATAAAACACATCCATGTCATCGGTTCTGCCACTTTCATACAGGGCTAATGCATTTATTTATCTATTTATTAGCTTTAATGTTTATAGGAGCTCATCACCTCAGAAAAACACCCTGCTTTCTTGGCCAGCTACACATGCCAAGTGCATCGCGTTAGCCCCCGTGATGTTTTGAATAGAGTGGAGTTGTTCTTGTTGTTGGTTTACTGACAGACTTTGAACCTGTTCTGTTGCTGCACAGGAGTCCCCATACGTGATGTTAAAGAAGAACCACGAGCAACTGACAGGGAACGAAAAGTACGAGGGCTACATCGTGGAGCTGGCGGCAGAAATAGCCAAGCACGTGGGCTACCACTACAAACTGAAGATCGTCTCCGACGGCAAATATGGCGCCAGAGACCCCGACACCAAGATGTGGAATGGCATGGTGGGCGAGCTGGTGTACGGGGTGAGTGCACACAGTCGCGTGGGCTTTCTGGATGCTAGAATGCCAACTTTACAAAGCTGTTGCCCCTAGCTGCCTGCATATTACATAGGTGATCAAACTGTCAGTTTGTCAGTTCAGAGTAAGACATGTTGTATAGTAAAGGCATATTCACCTTGGCTTATAGCCTGGGCTATTTTTAAACATTATCCTCTATCCAGAGTGTGATCCTGCTGGGAATACAGCCAAGCACATGGCAATATAAGCATTTACGTTATATTAAGTTAGTATATTACTGCTGTCGGTGTTGCCCTTAGAAAGCAGATGTGGCCGTGGCCCCTCTGACCATCACACTGGTGCGGGAGGAGGTGATTGACTTCTCCAAGCCCTTCATGTCCCTGGGTATCTCCATCATGATCAAGAAGCCAACCAAGTCCAAGCCGGGCGTCTTCTCCTTCCTGGACCCGCTGGCTTACGAGATCTGGATGTGCATCGTGTTCGCCTACATCGGCGTCAGCGTCGTCCTGTTCCTAGTGAGCCGCTTTAGCCCGTACGAGTGGCACGCCGAAGACTACGAGGAGAGCGGAGATCCTCAGACACCCACCCAGCCTTCAGCCTCCAACGGGGTCCAACAGGGCCAGACGACCACCCAGCAAAACCCCAACCAGCAGAGCCTGGAGCAAACCAATGAGTTTGGCATCTTCAACTCCCTCTGGTTCTCCCTGGGTGCCTTCATGCAGCAGGGCTGTGACATCTCGCCACGGTAAGGAATCAAGCCTGGATGCATTGCATCTGAAGTCCTTAAAGGGGGTAACACGCTAGCCAACGCGCTAGCCAACGAGCTAGCCAACACGCTAGCCAACGCGCTAGCCAACGAGCTAGCCAACACGCTAGCCAACGCGCTAGCCAACGAGCTAGCCAACATGCTAGCCAACGCGTTAGCCAACGCGCTAGCCTGTAACATCATATCATTACACAATATCATATTTGGGAAATATGGGAATTACCACATGTAGGTAATGCCCCAACCAGTTGCTTATTTGCTGTGGGGAACAATCTATTCTCAGCTCTTCCCCGTCTAGCCAATAGATGTTCACTACCCCTTTAGAACATCTAGTTTTGACGGTTACATATAGAGTCACTGATGCCACCAACACACCTCAGTAAGCACCATATGTTGTTTTGTCTTCTTGTTCCACTCAGATAAGCTTTGTTTGTTGTCAGTTGTCACAGGAAGCTAAGATAGCTTCCAGAGCCCTAGAGGGAGTATAGGATGTGGTCCTTTTACACAACATAACACTATGGAGCTGTGAGTTATTCCACCTTCCTCAAGATATCTACAGTGATGGTTGTTATATTGTTCTGAACTCCTGGGACAGGAATACACTTGTATTAGCAGTTCAAAGTATTCTAATTTGAATTCCGAAAGCATCGGTTTGATAAGGTTTCTGCAAAGCCACGCACTTTTTATGTATATGAACGATGAAGGTAGATGAAGGCAGCAGCGCTTGTATTGTTTAATTTCTTCTTCAAATATGTACAGTGCATCTTTAGCTGGGTTGAGATTGACAGTTTATACATTTTTGGACATAATTACACTACAGGTAAAAGTCAAACACTTGAGGCAAACGTCGACTGGTGTCTGGCTCTTCCCTCCTTCGAGTGCTCTCACGAGCTGCAGCACGGAAACGCTTGTCAAAGGTCGCCAATTAAAAATCTCATTAAAGTATCTGAAATTAGAGGCACTGAGAGGTTGAATGTTGGAGCTTTCCGCAGGGACCAGAGGGTGGAGAGGAGAACAGAATGTCAGCATTGGCACCTCATGTTCTGAAACTCTTTAGGTCACAAGTGAAGATATAGCATTTTGTCATGCATTGGAATGCATACTGTACACAACTGGTGGAAAAGCAAGGATTTTATTTACCGTATTATCGATATTATAGAGATAGTTGATTTATTTTACGTCAAATCATTATTTCTATAGAAACGCTAAGTGAAATGTTTTGCAAGATGGTGGCACATGCTACTTAAAATTAAAAGTGCTGCTTTCAGCTAAACGCTATAGTTAGTGCCTATCTCAGCAGTTCAGTAGGGAATTTAAACCTCGTATCACTAACACTCTAAAAGTGGGGATTGTCGCCCTTACATTCAGAACTTCTAGTCTACTTGGCATCATTGGTGTTTGTCAGCACATAGCCAACAGAACACAAGCAATTAGCTGCTGGTCTGGTTCATGGTTCCAGTGAATGACATCACTTTGTTAGATTCATTTATTTTCTTATTAGAGAAAGCAATACAGTTACACCACTGCAGGTGCACAGATGCTGATATAATATATTACATTGTGATGAGAGACTATTGCCTTACATGCCACTCGCCTCCACCACAGTTTTCTCTAGGTGTGTATGTGTGTTTTGGGAAGTGGGTGGTGATTTCATGTGTCATTGGTTTGTCTGTCTGTCTGTCTGTCTGTCTGTCTGTCTGTCTGTGTGTGTGTGTGTGTGTGTGTGTGTGTGTGTGTGCGTGTGTGTGTGTGTGTGTGCGTGTGCGTGTGTTGGTAACTATAGATATATTTGGCCAGCCACTATGTATAACTTGCTCAACTAACATTAAATTAAGATTGATTGATTGCTTGTACAATAAGAACTATGAGGAGTTTCCCCATATTTCCCAGACAATGGTAGTGATTTTGTGATGCATCTCAATATCTGAGATGAGACCACTGGCAATACAGTTGACAATTGCATTATAATCCCTAAATGCTTTCTACAGGGTCGGATTCTCTGCACAAGATGAGAAATTGATTTATGACCGAAGAATGTTTGTTATTATTACATCATAACAATGACTGACTGAATTAGCACCACGTCTTTAAACACTTCTGCTCAATACAAACATAATCTATGGAGATAGGCAGTAGCTATGTTCAATGAGCAACAGGGCATATGGGAAATGCAATATTTACTCAAGAGAAGCTATACCATTTCTACACAACTAATTGTACTACCTTTAATAAACTATTACAGTTATATTTGACAATTTTACACCATACCTTTCATATATCACTTCAATGAGTGGATTTGCCAGCTTTGGTGTGGCACGTTAGGCAGGAAACAACATTATCATAATATTCTCATTTTAGCTGAACAGCAATGGTAATACTGACCTTTTGTTGAAAGGAGATATAGACAGAGAGAGCGATAGAGAGAGAGACAAAGACATACAGAGGGATCAAATGCAGTAGTACTTAAAATATACAGTGTTATCTTAAAGTATGCATACAGTTTGAATGGTTTTACAGTATACATGATTTTCTGCAAAGGAGGTCTCAAGGTCCCAAGACCCTATTGAGGCAGGAGAAACATTATCCTGTGTTTAAAGAGGACACAACAATTATAGATTGAGCCACAAAACCATTTAGCTGTCTTTCAATGTAGTGGTGTTTGTTCTGCCTAAGCTCTGCCTCTGCCCTGCCTCTGCTAGTTTTTCAACGTGTAACATGGTGAATGTCTCACCTCGCTGAATATGCTGCCCGGAAGGAATCATCTCTTCCAACAAAATGTGGGTGACCTAGTTCCTCCGGTTAGCACAGCGAGACATTCACACACATACAGTTAGTGTGTTGCACTGAAGGGGGAAGGTGATGGTTGGGGGAGTGAGGTGCCCTTTGCATCTGTTGTTAGTGGTAAGAACTAAGCCGTTAGTTATTTTAACAACAGAGGCTGGTGTCTTTGGTTTACTGGAATCACACATGCCATAATACATGATATTATTTTAATAGATATAAAAGATACATCTGAATTGTACAGAATGTATTTTGTGTGTACGACAGCTCGGATCAGAAATCAATTCTGAAATGGTTTGATAAAATCTACAAAATAACTATTAAGCCTTGTTAACCCTAAAACATTTGTAACATAATGTTTTGCAGTTCCAATGATAGGACATATTTTATTGTAGGACAGTTGCAGCATGTAGAGAAGATTCAACACAAAAGCAATACTGTACATTGCAGCGTGACCATAGACACTGATCAAAGAAGAATATCAAAAAGAAGAATATGAATTTCATGCCAAGCCAGTCTGTGTATTTGGAGAACTGTAGTTGCTTTGATGCTTCTGACTTTTGCTGAGTATATCCATGCCAAGGCATTATTCAATCCAGTGCTATATGTACAGTATATTAGATTTGAGAACGGAATGTTCAGGAAGTGTTCATCCCTCAGGCAGACAGCCTCGGGCACTCTACAGCTCCCCGTTTTATAGTAATCAGACACAAAAGGCCAAGGAACAACATTAATGATCCACTTGGTCCCCCATGTTATCAGCAGGTGCGTTTCATTTCCCTTCCTGCCTGCCTGCCTGCGTGTGCTTGTGCGTGTGCATGTGCGTGTGCATCTGCGTGTGTGTGTGTGTGTGTGGCTGAGGTGCACGTTTGTCACTGTGTATGCAGCTGGGTTCACCAGCATGCAGGTATGGCGACAGTGTGTGTGTGTGTGTGTGTGTGTGTGTGTGTGTGCAGGCACATTGAGCTCAGCAGCCTGCTATTTATTCTGTGTGAGGCCTTGTTTACTGTGCTCTTTCTAAATGTCAGCACTGTCACTCAGGACCTCCCATAAGCCCCGGCCCATGCATCTTGGCCCTCTCTGTGTTTATCTCTGCAGACAGGTTCACTCCGACAGAGCGACCCGCAGAACCTCTAACAGCTGCCTTCACTCCATCCATCCTTCCGTTCTATACCTCCTCGTCTGTTCTCCTGCTTTCTGACACCAACCCCCCGCCCCCCCCCCTTCCCACACGCACCATACCATCCATAAAAAGTGCCGACATATACTCTACGCAATGTTCCATATTTGTAAAAAAAAACACAAACGTGGAGTTCCCTCATCTATACCAGAGCCATGTAAAGAGCCATGCACAAGGCATGCATGCACTCCTTAACTACTGTATTAGAAACAGATAGAAACAGATAATTACATTGGCTTTGTTAGCGAAGACGCCTCAAGTTACAAATCTAATGTGAGCAGGTGTGTGTAAGTGCGTGCGCGCGCATGCGTGTGTGTGTGTGTTTCCATGTGGAGTCATCCCTCTACCTGCCTGATGTTGTTGCTGTTACACACCGCTAGACTACAATAAATCAACTCTGTCACTCACACTCAGCCTCCCGCAACAGCAATTTCTCAGAATGGCAGTCAGAATCACTCCGCACTGAATAATGTATGTGGCGTAATATGGCAGCATGAGGCACATTAGACATGAAGCTAATGTCCCCTCTTATATGACGCTCCTGGTCATGCTACATACTATACGAGCCCCCGACTCAAATACACTCATCTTGTGCATAAGGTGTGTGTTTGAAGGGGGGGGGTGGGGTCAGCACACGGTGTGTATAGGATTGTGATCAGATGTTCCTTTTACCTGCAAATTACATATCTACAATCTCATGCCATTATTGACTTTGATATATCGCCGGTCCCACCAGGAGCCTATGACATGGCCACTGCGATGCAGGGACGTGCAGCTAATGCTGCGTATACTGTATGCACAGAGCTGCCGTATCAAAACCCACACAGATTCAATCATTTTAGTTGATCATATCATCGTGATTATGTAAAAAGTCCCTTGGCTTCTTGCAATCGAGTTAGTTTGTTAACAAAACTCTATCAATAATCCAACAGAATGGCTTTCATACGTCTGTATTACACCACTGGGCTGTGAGAAGGCTATGAAAGGAATGATTTATTCATAAACACACTCAGCTCAGTTCACGCCACCGCTTGTGTTTTATATATCTGGAAAACACACTTAACACCCACACACCTACACAGAGACAGAGACGTGTGCACGATTCGCGCACGTGCGCGCCCGCACACGCACAATTACACTCCTGTGTCACTCTTGCACACAGAAAGCGATATTGTTCCCTTAGAGGCACCTCCTTTGTCGAAAAATAAGACACAGTCGCACTTCGCCAAGAGACAAGCAGTGTTTCTGTCAGGGCAGGTTTAATTGAGCTGTGACAGTATATGAATGTAAATTACACACCAGCTTGGGAAACACATGGGAAATGAGCCTGGACCAGAGTAAACCAGTGGCTGGATAGATTTGCACTTTTTCTGATGCTCACCGGACGCATTAAGGACAGCACAGTTCAGCCTTCGCCCCTGAAGCCCACGGTCTCTTGAAAGGGAACATAATGAGGGCTTTCTCCTGTGCAGTGACAGTGTAGAGAGCACTACAGGACTTGACCTTATGACCTGAGAGAGCTGAAGAGAGAGACAGAGAGAGTAAGTAACGAAAGAGAGAGAGAGAGAGAGATTGATGAGGAGTGAAATGACTAAAGTCTCTCTCTCAGCTCATCTGTACTGTTTAGACTGCAGTTTGCTGCCATGGCAACCCCAAAGAGACACAGATTTGTATTATTTTGTCTTTTTCCCTTTCCAGACTGGCGCAGTTCAGAGCATGTTTCCACTACGCATCTTGTATAAGTGTGCGCATAGTCAGACCTGTACTGTACTGTAAACATGTAACAGACATGTAGCAGTATGTGTGTGTGCACACACACGTGTGTGTGCGTGCGCTTGCGTGCATAAGCTATTGATTTTCCACAACAACAACAAAAAAACAAGCGCAATTTAAAATGGGAGGCTGATTCGTGTTTTCCTGCTCCAGTGACTAAGGGCTGCCTGTGCGTATGTGTGTGGGCGAGCAGCGAGCACTCACCCACCGATAGATCAGCTAGGTATCGACAACAGCGACGACTTGGGGGGTCACACGAGGGTAAGGAGGCTGCTGTGACATCATTCCACAGCAAGTTGCGAAAACTGGAGGTGCGAGGAGCCAGAGCCACAGTGATTTGCAATCATATCTCAACACACATTTGTTCTCCTGCGCCAAGACTCATTACAGATAGAGAATGGAATAGATGGAATAGAGATGCTGGTATTGTAGGAGTGTGTTGGGGAGATTGGCTGTATCATCCTTAGCTTACTTCTGTGTTGCTTTTTTAAATGCGATGAAATGGCTGTGATTTCATTCAGCAATTTCGCATGAACTTCCATAGTTATCGTCGCTAGCCAATTTGGTATGAATCTATAGGCCGAAACAATATTATCGTAACTTTCTCATTACAGCTGAATAACAATGGTAATGCTGACCTTTGGTGAGAGAGGGAGCTTGGAGGATACTGTCCGAGTTGTTATGTTGCTGTATGTATCAAATGGGCACTTTTGTTTGGCATTGGTGTTTAAAGAATGCCGTACTGTATATAAGATTATCTAATATAAACAGAAAAAAAACGAACAGGGCCCACATGACTAGCTATATTGTCTAGCTGTTTTGTTCTTGTTAATTATCTTCATATGAACATGTAATTACCCATAATTTTAATCAGTATGTCAAGTAGGCCACAGGCATTCACATTAGTGCCTGCTAAAAAAAACTATATTTGATTTACAGTCTAGTTAACTTGACAAGCAGCCACAGCACAGATAAGGAAAACCCAATTAACAAAAAAGTGAATTACTATGCAATACAACTGACTATAGGCTATGCTAGTGGGTGGCATAGGTTTTTCACTGATATATGGCCACAATGTACTGGACAAGCTTGTCACCAAAGACAGAAAACACACTGTAGAACATGTCCCCTCAAGAAAATATAATGTATTTATGTTATCCATCACAGCGGGGAAATGCACATTGCTCTTTTGCTGATGTTTCAAATGCTCTTCCTCACCATGGACATGTCAAATTACAGAGTATAAGTAGCATGCTTCAATATGTCAAGTCATTCACACAAATAAATATGCCTGCCTAGCTGTAGTTGCATTCAGCCTTGCGCCTATTGCCGCTGTAATTTCAGGGTAAACACCAATGTGTTTATGATTGTATACTGTAGATTATTAAGAAGACAATGCCACACATGTACTTACTGTAACATGTTAAAGACATGAACACAATACAAGACACAATATTAAGAAATAATATCAGAAGGGCCTTGTTTTTTTTTCATCTTAATAAATGCCAACATTTGGGGAAAGAATATAATACAAAAAAATCAACAGTATTTGGTGTGTGTGTGTGCGTGTGCATGTGGTGTGCGTGTGTGTGTTGGCGTCATCTGCTTTTTTTTTTTTTGTTTTTTTTTTGGCTTGCGGTAATACCACCTATAGCAAAGCTGGGTTGAATCATTAAAAACACATCTTGATATTCTGAAAAGGAATCAGAAAGGCACTGTAGCAAAAAACTCCTTTCCATCCCTGATTTGTCATAGAATCACAGTATAATTAATGACTATTTTCTTTCCAATTTAAAGCCCTGTAATTCCTAATCCATTGTAAGGCAACCATTAATGGCTATTTTTTTTTACACTTGCTAAAGTCATTAGTCATGCTAATTAGTATATTGAATAGGGGGTGTTCAAGCTGGGGAATTCTAATGAGTTTAGTGGTTCACCAGATACCATGTGAGTTTACAGTATCGGTCAAAGATAATAAACAAACAAAATAACACACATTATAGACTTTTGACAAAAGACATTATAAACTATTTGATGTTACACTCTCTGCAATCTATTGTAATGATACTGCATTACTAATATTTCATCATGGTGTACAAGACGGTTAAAAGACGTTAAAAAGTTAAAGAAATGTTTTCATAGATTTGCACCTTCCCTCCATTGTTCTACTCTTAAACATAACAATGCAAGACAGGTTCAAGACAGGTTGTCAGGGACTACTATAAATGATGATGATATAAATTAAGCAAAGAGAATAAGGAAATTGAGTGGAAGAGAATGATATTAGACAACTGTAGTCTGTCAGCTAAAGAGACCGGCAGCAATCAAAAGTAACACGTTTGTCATCCTCAAGTTATAGCTACAGCTTTATCTTTGCTCTCTCTCTCTCTCTCTCTCTCTCTCTCCCTCTCTCTCTCCCTCTCTCTCTCTCTGTCTCTTGCTCTGGCTGTCACACATAGCATATTTTGTATTCTGACAATCCTTTTGTTCAGTTTCCCTTCCTCATTTTCTTATTCGGCACAGTAATTATTCAGAAAATCTGACTAGCCCTTGACAGAAATTACCCAACAAGGGGATAGATTAGTAGTTAGAAGCTATTCACAGAAGGCAATCCATAGTATTGAATATTCTAGCGGTGAATGGCAATCATAAAGTGCTGTGTTTTAAACACCAGCCAGTCGTTTTGCCTGTCTGTGAAAGTAGCTGCAATTTTAAATGTGAACAGATATATTTTGAGAGAAGGGCTTTTTTTTTTCACACCATCAAAATACAACCTTGTACAACCCCATTAGAGCAGTGATCAATGTAACTCCATGCATCCTGAAGACAGCTCCATGTTTTCCACAACAATTTTCAAAGTGCTTGTCTCTTCAGGCCTGGCCCCTCTTTCATCCTCTACCCATCATGACAAAAACATCTTAAATGATTAGGTTTTCACTCCTGTCATCTTTAGAGTTAATCGCCCTTTCATGTTCTGCTATTGCGTGACAGCACAAAGGTGAACCATGAAAGCTCTTGTTATACATTTGTTTCTTTTGCATTTCGTGAGATAGCTCTGAGTCTGTGTGACTATTTTCCAGCATAACATATAATTTACCATGTAACTCAACTTCTGCTGGCTTCCCTGTAGTAGGAGAGACATTGAGAGAAAACAGTGGGGATTATTCTGAGAGGATTTTTCCTCATAAGCTATTTGTTTGTAAAAGTACTATTATAGTAATAGTTAAGTGTTCACCTTATATTAATCCTCGGCAATTAATGTGCGTGGTTCCATGAAACATATTGGCAACTTCCTTAAATTGAGATTAATTTGCCAGGCGGGATGCCAAGTGGGCCTTCGTGGTACTAGTTATCTTGTCTCAGCACATTGGACTAAACCCTCTAAGCCCGCTGAAATGGAATGTGTGTGGATGGCATAATGCTTGTATGGAGTATGTGTATGTTTATGAAAATGTTGTTTCACTAGTATGTGTGTGTGCCCCCACAGCGTATTGCTAAGTCCCCTTGCAACCACAAGTGTTTAGCTGATTGTACGCTTCCTGTGGAAGCACGGATGGCACATCTGCCCTCAGGAGGGTGTACAACGTTTTTGTCCAATTAAATGATCTTTAGATATTTCGATCTGGCAGGGTGGGTTTTGTGTCTAATGCTTATTTGACGCTATAGGCAATTGTACTGTAGAAACAAGTCAATCTCAGCATGTCTTGTATAGAGTTACTATACAGAAAGCCATCATATGGTTTGGTTAGGCCTATCTATGTCAAGGTACGGCCGTAGAGGGGGCGGAGACCCAAGCGCAGAACACAGAGGCAGGTAATTGCAGTGTAAACAGACGGGGTTTA
>JAOEGT010000006.1:2710484-2726318 GCA_025447795.1 Speoplatyrhinus poulsoni | reverse complement strand
GGAATTCTAAGGCTCAGAACATTGGATGTGTGTATTCATCTATTGTGATTATATACTGTATTTTACTGAACCAGACAACACGCTATATGGAGGTAGAGGGACCGTCAGCCTCAAGAACAACGGGCATATGTGATCACTATTGCCTTTTCGGAAACCCCTTTATGTCCACTAATACCATCCAGGTTGCTATAGCTACATCTAGGCAAAATAAAAAGGAAAAAATAAAACGTATGGAAAAAATAATGGTATTTACACTTATGGCTTTAAAAAAATAAAAAAAATAAATAAAAAAGGCCTAAAAGACAAAGGGATGACCGCCATGCACTTCACTGCAGTTCCAGATCAAACCAACTGACACAAACGTTGTGAAGCAGGAGTTTGGAGACAAGACTGGCCAGGAACATTTGCAGGACTGAAAAACTAGCCGAGATATGGCAAGTGTTAAGCGAGTGGGACACAGAGGGGGTTGTGGGAAGGTTACAGTAAGAGAGGTGCGATTGGTTACGGACAAAAGACCCTTAAAGGAGTGTGCAACGCTGACCGGGCTCTCTACGGGCCTGTACTGAACCTGTTCTGGGCCCAAGGCCAAACATCGTCCCGTTGCTCCCCCTCCACACAGCTTCCATCAGTCACAAGAGAGGCCCTCAGTCTCTGCATCCCTCACAGACCTGTTGGCATGGGCTGGTTCCCATGCCAACAGGTCTGTGAACCAGAACCGCAGAACCCACCAGGTCTTTACCACTGGCCCTAGTGCCTATAGTGCAGTACCGCTGTGGACCAACAGGTGTCTCCCTGACAGGGGAGAGGGGAGAAGTAAATGGTCCTTGTGAATTGTACCAGGAACCCACGAAGCAGACCTACTTATATACAGTACGTGTGACATGAGAATACCATTTTGAAATGTTGTGTAGCTAAGATCACTTTGCATAGATCACTACTGCGGGACATACAGCAGTACCCCACAACTCATGCTCAGTTTGCTATTAAAGTCTGCGGTTTGTGTAGTTACATAAAATAACATTTGAGAGAAAAGAAAAAAAAGACAATTCGAGATCCATTCTTTGATATTGATTAAATTGATATACTCTATATAAAATGTTTTGTGTAGCATGATAAACATATGTAGCTTTGCATTAAAATAGCTTGGGGAATTTCTAAACAATATGGTATCATTTCATCAAGTGTGGCTTTCTAGGAACATTTGTCATGAAATTATTGCCCAGAAGCTATAGCTAACGCACATATTAGCTATAGCACTAGCATGGAGTAGCTATCGCTAATGTATACCCCATAGGTTGTGCTCCTTGCATCAAAAGAATAAAACAAGTGATGATTAAGGGCTCGTGTGGAAAATATTATACTGGCCAGTTAATGCTTATAATCAGTAACCAGTGATTCATTTAGTTATAATACCAATACTATACGTTCTTGATCATAGATAAGAGGTCTGATTACTCTGCACAACTGGCCGGTCATTGCCCATGTTATTGCTCTGACTGTGGCCCTGAGTAGAATCAGGCACTATGTTAGCATCAGAGGTATCTCCTGCCCTTAGGGAGGGGCTGTCACCCTCTCCTACGAACGCCACACCTCCCTCGGGTCTGAACAGAATACTTGACCTAATAACAGGGACGCTCCTCCGCCACACATTCCGACATCTCACGACCACTGACCAGCTCTGCGTGGCAATGACAACTACTGCTAATATATTTCACAGGGTTATTTCACTCAAGGTTTCACATGCGTACTTTAAGCCAGGGCGATGCAGCCCCCGCCCCTACAGGCTACCGACTGTAATGCGCCTCCACTCACATGCCATTGCAAATGTGGGACGGGGCAAATGAACGTCGGGACTCACAGAGGACCGGGTAAGGGGAAAAACTGGGAAAACAAAGGGGCACCGCACCAAACTATGCGCGACCGACATCACGCCGATGTAAAAAAATAAAATAATATATAAAGTCAGGTTCTAGTGTCACATTAGATCACATTTATCAGGTTTCATGTAACATGTGGTGAGGAAGACAAAGGGGGGGGGAATGGAAATGTTCATATGGCCACACTTGTAAAAACAAACCAGGTAACAGAAACATAAACCTTTGTTGTACGCAGCCACTCGTCCACACGGCAACAGATCTGTCCAAACAGTCTGAACAGAGAACACAAAGCAGAGAACAAGACAAGGAAGCTGTCCTGCCGGTAAAGCAGGACAAATGGAGGTGAGGTGAAGTGGAGGGTCAGGGCTCCACCCCGCCCTCCACTTCAGTCCATTGACCTTTTACTTGGTGTCAATTCCCGCCAGAGAACAGGCGACCCCAGTCCAGCGTGGAGGAGAGAATAATGAAAGAAACTTAATTTGAGAGCGTTCGGTGAGGCTCCACTTGAAGGGGAGGAACTTGGAGTAAGGGCAGTAACAAATGACAGGCTGGGGTGGAGGGGTGTAACAAGAGCAGTCCTAGCTTAAAGGGGTCAGGTCGACACAAGGGTGGGAGGTCGGGGGTCGGGGTATGCTAACGTGGTTAAGTAAAACAAGTGTCTCTGCAGATGTCGTAGCGCTAGCGGGCTGGGTGGCCGCCGGCGGGTCGTCACTCTTCCTTGACATAGTCCGTGAGCGGCGGTGGCGGATTGCCGGGGGCGACGGCGGCGGCCGCCTCGCCCCTGCAGCGGCTGCGCTGGTAGAGCCGGCAGCCCTTGCGGCACAGCAGCACGAACCAGTAGACCTGCGGCGCCAGGATGCAGGAGCTGCCCAGGTTGGCGGCCAGCGGCAGGTGGAAGGGCGCGGCGTGCAGAGGCACGCCGTAGTGGCGGCCGTACATCCAGTACATGTAGGGGAACAGGGCGATGCGGCACACAAAGAACGTCAGCAGCACCATGCCGCCGTTGGCCTTGTGCAGCCAGCACTCCTGCAGGCCCAGCTGGGGGGGGGGGGGGGCAAAGGTCAAGGTTATCTTTATTATCCCCGAGGGGCAATTGGTGTTACAGCCAGTGGTAGCCACATGACAAACAATAATAACATATCGGATATGAATCATTATGCGTTTTGCGCGAGACGATGCTGTAGAAAATGTGGGCAACCTGCTAGGAGCAGGGAATGAAAGCATAAAACGTGTATATTTATGTTGCCAGTAGGTGGCACTATGACTTTGAGTGAGTGTCGATGTGTTCAGATAAGTGACAGATAGACATATGCAGACAATATAAAGGTTTCATTGTGTTATTTAAAAACCAAATGGCAGCATTAGTTCATAGATCTCTTTGTCTTCGTCTTGTCTCTTTGTAACTTGACCTCCTTAGACAGGGGGTGGGGCTAGAATCAGCCAAGGAACTGGCTGTGATTATTTTTAATGAAGATCTTCATTATTTAGGGCTAGGCTTAACAGGTCAGTCATTCTCGAGAACGCTTGGTAACTTAAGAGCTCAAATCAAAACGGTATCGCATCGCGGTCTTCTGCGGCACCGCCTCACACATTGAAATGCATTGCGAAGCAAAGCTCATCGGCGAAGAATGAACTGACAGGATAACCTGGTCATTCAGTGCATTCAGGTTCACAGCTGTCTTAATTGTATTGCCACATAACAATGCTGAGCCTAAACCTGACCATTTAAAGACTATAAATCTGCCTCCGATCCAAATGGCAACCTGGCTTGGCAATCTACAACTTTGTAATTTCCGATCTGGTCCACAGGGGGGCAGTGTGACTGTGTGAAAGAGTGAAGCAATGCTCAGGCCATTTTTTCCCCCTGCTGAGGCCAGATGTCAGCAAAAAGCTACAAGGCCGTGGGGTCTAACGCTCCACTGCTGCGAAATGTCTCCTCTGCAGTCACAGCGCCGAGCTTATGTCCGAGAAGCGGTTCTCGAGGCTCGGGACATGCCAGGGTATATGCCACGCATCACCTTAATATGGAGTCTGGCATGTTAATTATGAACGCTACAGAGGCAATCTACATTGTCTGAGTAAGCTAATGTCCTGTGGTTACTGACAAAGAAAGAGATTCCATAGTGTCTGAACAGAAAAATTTTTACGTTTTTATTTGTTTGTTTTTTCCCCCCCGTGAGTGGACATACAGTAACATGATCGCAACCATGTATGTTTGGATCCATGTATGAATATTCTCAATTTCTTACAAGACAATGTTTGGATTTCTAGCAGCATTTCATTTTTAAGTTCTCTCTTGAAAAAGAGGTTTTAATCTCAATGAGATCACCTGGTTAAATAAAACTAAAAAAACAGGAAAGAAAGGAACATGTATTTAGCTTGTCGTTTGAGGTTAATGACACAAAGCTAGTTAATGATATTTCCCAGACACATGCATTATATGGCCGTCAAATGGCAACAATCAATCTTACTGTGACAGTGCGGTTATTTTTTATTAGCTCTTAAACATGGACTCCTCTTCAATTATTTTTTATTGCTTAATAAGTCCATAGTTACTTTTTAATCGATGCATCTTCCATTATGTTCCCCATACATTTTGTTTCCTGTACAGCCAGCCTCAATCCAGGAAAGACAAACTATTATTTAATGCCTTTCTTTGTGAGCAAATAAGCGAGTTCTATTAGCCTTGTGTTAAAATGGCACCTGCTGTTTCGACCGATAACCTTGGGGTAGTCTTTATTTACTTGGATGGCTTGTTTTGTCACGTGCCTGGAGCTAAGTTCCCTCTCACCTGAATAAGTATCTTCCCCAGGGACACAAAGGGGGTGCTGAGCTCTGTGAGAAACAAGCAGCCAATGAAGAAGTCACCCTGGTCCTTTCTGAAGAACTGTGACACACACACACACACACACACACACACAAACAGAGAGAGAGATACACAGAACACACACAGTGAGCAAACACACTGAGAGAAGGCCCTCACAGATTAATTAACACAATTGTGTTAGAGTGTCCTAAGCTGTATAAAAGAGCAGGCTTAAGGCTCACTACGCTAGAAAACACTCACTAGGTTACCAATAGATGCATTTTGTTCAATGAATAGCCAGGTTAGCTTGATGAAATGCTGTGGACATGTTTCTAATAGAAGGTGGTTCCATTTACTAAGTCAATTGTTCAGCTTGTGACAAAATGCACTTCTATGTCACGTCGTTTTGGATAAAAGCCTAGTGCGGTTGCTCCGAGGGGCCGGGCGGGGCGGGAGAGAGGTAGACGAGGGCCTGTGCATGTGGAGGCTGGAGGACGCACAATGCTCCGTGGTGAAAGAGGCCATCCCAGATGAGGAGGAGTGATATGGCGGATGAAACACAAGGCTCCAGACAAAGACAGTGCCGTTTGCCTGCCTGCCTGCCTGCCTGCCTGGTCACTTGGCATCAATAAAGGATGAGTGACTGCAGGCGCTGCCCCCGCCACTGGCCTAAGGTGTGTGTGTCTGGGGGGGTCGCTTGGACAACATCTAGTCTCAGCCTCTTCATCAGCACTACGTCACATAAGAGACTGTCTCTAGTCTCAGCCTCTTCGTCAGCACTACGTCACATAAGACCGTCTCTATTCTAATCTCTGTAAGCATGACAGCACTATAAGGAAGTTAAGTAGTAGATGTTAATTGGCTGAATTGCCAAGACTTTAAACATAATTCCAACACTACTCTAATATATATATAGTGCAGCGCTTTAATTACCAATTTCAGTCTTTCCATTTATCGTAAGAAATAACTGTTAAACAGATTTGTCGTTTACTTTCCCAATGCATTCCTCAGTATAAAATTTTACCAATCCAATTTGGCCACAGAGTTATGCAGTTGGTCGTCGTGCATGTCAAAATAAGTGGTAAATGGACTGCTTTTATACAGCGCTTTTATCCAAAGCGCTTTACAGTATTTTGCCTCACATTCACACACATATTCATACACCGATGGCGATTGCTGCCATGCAAGGTGCGACCAACCACCGGGAGCAGTTAGGGGAGTTAGTCCATCTGGGGAGCCGTACATTGAAACGGCTCGTTAACGGCTGTACTTTCCAAAAAATACTTGGCAGTTGATTGGATGAATTATCTGGTCATTTTCGCTGTCAGCTCCATGGTCGGCAGACCTAAACCACGCCTGTATAGCTATAAACACGATGCCGATTGGAAAACCACACACGTGTAGCTATAAACACGACGCTGATTGGAAAACCGCACCCTTGTAGCTATAAACACGACGCTGATTGGAAAACCACACACGTGTAGCTATAAACACGACGCTGATTGGAAAACCGCGCCCGTATAGCTATAAACACGACGCTGATTGTAAAACCGCACCCTTGTAGCTATAAACACGACGCTGATTGGAAAACCACACACGTGTAGCTATAAACACGACGCTGATTGGAAAACCACGCCCGTGTAGCTATAAACACGACGCTGATTGGAAAACCGCACCCGTGTAGCTATAAACACGACGCTGATTGGAGAGTTCAGTTGCTACTCGGACACATTCAAAATGATTCCGAGGTTTTCCAGACTGATTCTCACGCAAAATTAAACTGAAGCTCGCGAGACCATCCTGATCTCGCGAGCTTCAGTTTAATTTAGCTAGCTTACAGGCAACTCAACGCCGCGCCAAATCTAACTACCTGGCCTATCTCCCCACCCTCCCCCGGCCTAGCACGCTGTGTGTGACTAACCCAGCCAGGGTCAGATAACCCCTCGACAGCATCAAGCACAGACGTCTCTAGAGGGGGTCGCTATGGCGCAAGACACAGAGCTTCAGCTGCTGTAGAACTCGCTGTGAAGTGATCTTTCCCCACTACGCAAAAACAGTGCCTCTGGTGGTCAAGCGATGTTACTACCCAACGCATGCATCAATGTGCCATCCACTGAGGTTGCAGACGCAAGTTGGGCATACATTTGTTTGCAAAATAGCATCTAAACGACACATTTTCTTGTTGTCATCTGTTTGCCTCTCTGGTCAAAAGCCCAAATACAGGTGACCGCTGCAAATGGGCGTGGCTTAGAGGCGTCTGAGTGGCAGGGAAAAGGGCCGAGCGGGGATGTCACACAGGGGGAGGATGGTGGAGGCAGCTGAGATGAATAATGCAGGGTGAGGCGATCTCACGTCGCCATGACAACCTCAGCAAACAATAGGGCCGGGTTTCCATCGCACCTGGCTGGGCGTGCTTCACCTGGGGTGGTGTGTGTGTGTGTGTGTGTGTGTGTGTGTGTGTGTGTGCACGCGCGCATGCATAGGTGTGTGCGGAGGACAGTAGGCGGGTTGCGTCTTGGGTATTACCTGACGCTGTTGAGCAAATAACAGCAACGCTAATATGAGCCACCCTCGAGCTCCATCTCCTGTAGACGCTCTCCAAAGGTACGGCACATGGTCGAGGTACAGTCCCAGAGGAGCCCATATCACACATTTGGATAATTTTGAGTTATGAAAATGAAAACTCGCTCTCTTGCTGTTGCACGTGGTAAGATTTTCAGCCTATGATAGTCGTTGAATGGAAAGGCTAGGAAGCTAAAAAAACACAATTCAGTCCTAATGGGCTGAACATGCTCCTCAGGTTCTCAAATAAACAAGTGTAGTGTGCCGTTCGTAACAGTATACAGGTACTCATCGGGTGACTTTGAGTCCCAAGATTCATAGAGACTTGTTAGCTGACTTGTTCCTGACACCTGCAAGTGATTGCTAATGAGAACCTGCACTTGTGCGTCTCTCTTAATAAAGTTCATTCATCTCACAGAAAACACGGGAAGCACATTTTCCAGTAAGACACAAGAGTAATTACTTGGCATTAAGAAAGAGCCAACCTTTTAACTGGCTTTTGCTGCCTGCACACTTCTGTACTACAGCTGACTACCAAGTTCATCCCACTGTATCGTGTATCCTGCATCTACACTGATGCTCGTCGGCCTTGCTGCTTAAGCTTCGCGCAGGAGCCAAACTGTCACTCAACCTGCCTGGGCGGGGTTTAGGGTTACAGCCTAACACCGTGCTGGGCGAGAGATTCAAACGGCTTGTTTCAGACCCTCAATATTTTATAGCAAGTCTGCAGTTCCCAGTTCCTCGAATGGCCACAAGCCATTCAATCTCCATGGACCCCTAACTCTCATGCATACACAGTGCGCCCATGTACGTATGCATGTATGCATACACACACACTCACACAACCATACACAGTTTCCTCATTCATGAAAAATGTCTAAAGAAAGGGGGAGTTACATTTTATATGACTCAGTCAAATATTTTAAGACATAAATTAATCCCATTATTATAGACAGCTGGTAGTTATAGGCAGAGTCAAGTATGACAAAAATTTGAATCTTGTGCTTCAAACCCGCTCTTCAGAAAACCTATGGGTGACAAATAAACGGACAAAACCATGGGTTTGTCCGTTTATTTACACAGTCTATGCACGGCAACACGATTTAAACACGTGACAGCTTCTTAAAAGGGCAGCACGTATCACACACACACACACACACACACACACACGCACACGCACACACACGCACACACGCGCGCGTGCCCCCCCCAGGCATTACCAGGGTGACAGGCAGCAGGATGGTGAGCAAAGCGATGTGATGAAGCACCAGCAGGAACTCCCTGCGGATGAAGGAGTTGACTGTCTTCAGTGAGTGCTGCTTGTACTCTTCGCGCCCTTTGACCTGGAAGCGGTAGTAGTGGCTGAGGTACATGGCGTAGAGGTCGTACGTCATGTAGGGCACGCCGTACCAGATGACAAAGTGGGTGGCCAGCCAGTGCCTGGAGAGAAATTAAATTAAATCATGTATACAATGCACACAATAAAGCCTTTAAATGGGCATGTGCTAAGGGGGTCAAAATGTACAAACGTGCGCCGGATATTTTATAACAAAAGCTGGTGGTCCATTTTTCCGATCCCTTCCTTCTTTAAGGATTGGCGATTACATAGCTGCTTACCCTCCAGCCGTTACAAACTCTGGAAGGTGTAATTCTAGAGCAGTAATCATGTCTTTTTAGATTGTCCAATTTGCCCCTTTTTGTACAAAGAATTCTTTGTACTTCGTTAAAGTTAATAATCAAGTCAAAATGTACTGTTTTCACACAGAGACGGACGCATTTGCACATTGCAATGCCTCACCCTCGCACCTAAATGTTAAAAAGGCTTTAGGAGCTGCTTATGCAAGCGAGCGGCGGGTGCCCGCTAATGAGAACTGATGACGGTGGTGGTTAATTATGTTGAGAGCTGAGCAGATGACCCACCGCCGCGTTCCCCGGCGAGGCGGAGGGATTAGAGCCATGGCGTCATATAACAACTCTGGGCGGGATGCTGAGCTAGTCGCCTATTGTAAGTGATGGCCTTGCGCTGAAGACGGGAGGGAATTCCACCAACGAAGAAGAGTTCCCGGAAGACGTTGCGAACGTAGTCTCTCCAATGTGTGCGTGCAAACACCTGACAAACAGTACGTCACGTGACCTGACATAAACAAGTATGATTTGGGCTGTGTCATTTGTGTGTGTGTGTGTGTCGGTAAGGCAGGTCAGATTGTGGCGTGGCAGAAGGGGACACCCCACAGATCGCAATATAATTTTCTTCAATAACGGTGACATGATTTTAAAACGTATTTTCGGTATTTTGATAAGCTATACATTACATTACACAATGACAGGCGCAGAAGTCAGTTGTATTCAAGCAAACTACGTGCATTGATGACTTGCACTAGACACACAGCCAGTGCCAAACAGTAGTGGGCTGTTTTCACATGCCAGACAATCTGATTAACTCTCTCACCTAACAGCAAATGTAACAGAAAGGCTTAATATTATATATTATGACAGCTTTCTCTGCTAACAGCCACATCTTCTGTGGAACTGCTACCTTACTAGCTGGCTGCGAGATCTTCCAACGCCAGTCACAACCGCTACTGACACCTACTGGCGGACGTCCTTCGTCAATTATAGGTAAATACTGACTGACAGAAAGAGAGTTAAGAGTTTTGTTTATTTATTTTGACTGTGATTTCTTGTTTCTTGTATGAAGGCTAAAAGGTGAACATTTATTTTTACCCTATTTTTTAAATATTATAGTTTTATAAGAAGAGATTTCATAGACTTGGCAAATGCATTTTTCAGAAATTTGTAAGTACTTCGTTGTGGGATTTTTAAGCAGTTTTTCTGAGGCTTATATAGTTCATATCGATATTGGAATTATATTGTATTAGTGCTGGGACGCTTAGTCGACGTAATCGGTTACGTAAACATTTGTGTGTGTATGTATATATGTATGTCAAAACAAACATTACACTGCATCTAGCAGGTTGCTAACTGGTTCATGTTACACTCTGTCATGCTGGTAGGCTATTATGAGTTTTTCAGCACGGCAATTAAACTTTTTTTAATGATAATTAATATTTGGAACGACAATACTAACAGTCGGGAATTTTACCGTGGTTTATCGTGAAACCGGTAACCTTTACATCCATACATGTTCATAACATTGTTAATATATTTTTCTTTAAGCTAATAATTATGACTACCATGTATCTTTCATTATTTTATGTTATAGCCCATTGCTAGCAACAGTTAAGTATCATGCTCTTACAAATAATAGCTGCTACCGTGCGTGTATTCCTTATTTATAGTTCTACGGTGTATTCACGTAACTCCGCCCTGTCTAGTCGGCTGAATGGAAGCATCATGAAGCAGAACTAAAAAATGTTTTTATCGTTAATAGTTATCGAGGTACAATTTTTAATTAACAATCATTTTGATTTTAGGTCAAATCATATAGCCCTAGTTTCACCTAAATCTAAAAAGAAGCGTGAAAAGAAACGTTTGCCGCCACGCTACTGCCGTTTATAGAAGCCTTTTGACGGAGTTTTAACATATCTTCACCCTGGCAGGGAGTTTTGCTAAACCTTCGGTTTTAGTGATCGGATGCACCGTTTATGTGTTGATGAAAGGCGCAGAAAAATTTTTGTTTTAAAGAATAGCAGTGTGCATGTGGATGTAGCATTATACTCCGGATACCATGTCCGGTACTCAAAAGATAAATTGTGTGTGTATGTGTTGGGGTGGGACTGTACAAGCCCACGCAGAACTGAGAAAAGGTCCTGAGAACATCCACATTAATGGACAACAGTTGTGTGGGTATCCAGGGGCTATCACTAATAGTTAAATCATTAAAAACTCACCCATTATCAGTAGCATGTCTGAAGAAGGTTGCTGCTGAATGATTTAATAATAGGACTTCACACTTTGACTCCAAAGACCAGCATTTATATATAGTTCAGGGCAGCCTCCCCCGACATAGGGGATCGGTTAAATGAGCTATATCAAATTAACTGAATACGGTAACATTTAACTACTTTATATGCTGTTCACCATTTAAAGGCAATAGAGCACTACGCCCAAGAGAATATCATTTAAACAGAGAGGTTCCAACAGACGGCACTTCCCCATTATATTTTTGGAAGGAGGGGGGCAACTTTTCACCCCTTATGCAGACCAGAACGACCCCCCTGTGTTCAATGCAAGTCAATGGGGAGGTACACGGATTTCACCACAATATTGCCCATTATTTGTCTCTGGGGGTGTTAATGGTTATTTTGAGTATATAACATTAATTCCCAAGTACATACAATCCATCTAAAGCCCCAGAAACACTGCAAACAACTAGCAGCGATGTAGCAATGAGAGACAATGGAAAACCAATGAGATTCAGCGACATGAAACAACAACGAAATAACGGTCTGCAACGCAAAATGAGCGAGTGCATAGGGCGATAATTGCAAAATTGCAATACCACTGTGTTGCTAACCCAACCACGGGCCATGACAAGCAACTGCCATTACCGCAATGTTAAATTTTTTTGCATGAGGCTAGCCCATCGAATATGTCTTCCGATCTAGGGTGTGCGCACAAATTCCCCCAGCCCCGTATTAGCCGGTTGTAGCCTTTGGGAGTGTATGTATTTACGACAGACCTCGTTCTGTCTACATGCTACCTAAATCAAGATGATGTAGGCTACTCTTTGCGCGCCATAGGCTTTTGATCTTGTGCAATTTAATATGCTTTGAATTAATTAGTCACATTTTCAATCTAATATTTTGGCCAAAAAAATAAATAAAAAAATAAATAAATAAAATTCTTCACCGCAAATGCCCTCAACTTCAGGCGAATCGTATGAAATGACTACCAATGGGAGCTAAATATATCGTTGACTGACAGATTGATGGGTGGTAAATATACACACCAGGGATACCTAGGCAACCAAAACCTGGAATGTAAACAAGCGACCAATTTTCAGCTACAAAGCGATGTGCGATGAGCGGGATGCTTTTAGTGTGTCTGGGAGCAACGGCGGCCCAGGCGGAGCAGCGCTGCTGGGGAATTAAGACGTAAAGGGGGAACTAGGGGAAGGGTGGGGGGGGGGGAGATTATCAGCCTGATGACAGCCCATAAGGAAGGCAGAAACTGGCCCTGGCCCAGGTCAGGTAACTGGCACAGCGGGATTATGACACTAGCAAACGCTTGCGCAGTGATGGCGTGAGGATGCTAACGCTGGCGCGCCAACAGCAAACTGGGTGACAGTCGGCCGTGTGTGTGTGTTCGTCCAGGTGGCAGCAGCAGTGGCAGAGTCCAAAGGGGAGGAGTTAGGGATATAATAATGCTAGCTAGACAGATGGGCTAGCTGCCCTTGAGGCGACAGGGATTGGGGGGGGGAAACAGATGTGATACGGAATTAAGCAGGAGCTCTCCCCATCTAGCTAGCTGGACAAAGGTGCTTAAAATTGAGCTGGTGTTGTCCCAGGTATGAAACACCTTCAGGCTACTGGGATGGGGCTGGGGCCACTTTACCTCAACAGAATGAAAAGAACCTATTTTGCTTACACTGAGTTACCAGCTACTGTGTTTATGTGTCCAAATGAATAGCCCATTATTGCAACTGTGAAGCATAAAGTTAACTTATTCAGCTCCCACAAACAGAATTGCCCATTGCACTAGCTGTCTCTGGATACAGAATGTGGCGGTATTCAGAATAACCACAGAATACAGTATGCGTGCATGTAAGGGCAGGGTGTGGATGGGTTAACGGAATGGCAGTGGCAGCCTTACCGGTCACCGATGACATTACCCTGACATGACGACACAACGGCAATGCCTGCCACGGTAGCCATGAATGCATGGATAGAGGACACCAACCTGGGAAAGAGAAAGAAAAGTGGGGAGTTGGTCATGTGTAGGCCATTTTAGTTTTCACTGCCACTGCACTTCAACGTACCTTTCCCCTAATGCTACTTCTTTTTGACATGACTGCAAATTAATACCCAACACTATGCATTCATAAAAATATATAATTTAGCTAAAACAAGACTAATAAGACTAAAGATTTAAATCTTAACCTTTTTTAAAAACAGAAGCAGAGGTCGCCTAAAAAAAAAACAAACAAACCCAAAACACGATTAGAATAAAGCAAGAAGTTGTGTTACCGTGAGCAAACTGCCAATTTTTAAATTATTGAATTGTACAAAATAATTGCATCTTTTTTATTTATTTATATATACAAAACATGATTTATTATTCTTTTTTTGGACAAAAAAAAACCTAGTTCCTCAGGATGGCCTGATTACACAAACTCACCAAGCAATTATTCTAAATCGCAGACAAATATGACCATTTATTTCTGACGTACATTTGCCAAAGCAAATGTAGCCCCTAGACTACCCAGGTAACATGTCTACTGAAACTATAAAGAGACATTACACAAACCACACCAAAACAACTGCTTAGCTGTTTAGTGGCTAGGGGAGAAAATAGATGTTCAAATCGCAGGCCTATACTTTCCTTGTTAAAATCAAGCACATCAGACACACTCTGGTGAGGACATTTCAATAGGAAGCCATCATCTTGACCGCTCATCCATTAGGGTCTGCAGTCAATGGAGAGCTATACAATGTTTTATCTCTCTGGTGGGCGTGGTTTTAAGAGAATGCCGCGTTGCGCTGTCTCTATACAGACTCTGTACAGACAGGGTGACAATGCCAACAGCCAATGAAAATCTACTGTCCTACTTCATGATGGTGCTGACATGCTTAGGGGTTTATGTATCACAATGTACTGTACATTCAGCCTGGGTTTACAGTATGTGACGTAGTGCTAATGGACGGAAGACATTGAGACTATGCATGATCCAACTTGGTAAAGAAAGCAAAGGCTTTATGAATATGTTCTTGTCCAGAACAACATCTTCTCCAACGTTCATTTTATAAGCATTACAAACCCCATGTGGGCACTTGATACTTGCTGGCTGCCTACTCATGATAGACTACATTTTATTTGAAAAATAATAACGGGACCATATCAAGCATTCCAGTATTAGAAACGCCAAGCCTTATGTTGATCGTGAGACAGGGAACATACAAGAGCTGCACGATTTGATCAAAAAGTTTAATTGCGATTAGTTTGGCAAATATTGTGATTGCAGCTCTCATAATTCCTTTGTTATCAAAGCTTAAGTGCTCTTAGTATTAAATACTGTATGTAAATATACAATATAGTAACCTGACATGCCACATGGATTTATAGACACAAGTCCATCTGGAAAACAGTCCATCAAAACAGTTTTAACTTTCAAATAAAGACTTCAAACTTCATAGTTTTTTTTCAAGTAGCATATATGTTCTACCCATTACAATGGAGGTATGACTCCAACTGGTAAATTGCCTGGCATTGCAAATTTAATATAATTTGCAATATTCATTCCCAAATGCGTATTCCTCTGTAATACCAGGTGCAAACCACAATGAATCAACCACAGCAACAAAAAAGGGATTTTTAACAGACCCACCCCATATTAGATAAAACTGTTGCGATTGGCCCGCACAATTCATGGGTTGGTGGAAATCAGTCTGAATGGCAGAGTTGGCAGGTGTATCTGCAAGAGTAAATGAAACACGAGCTCCCAGATTCGTCTGGTACCCAGACTACCTGGAAGTGGTTCTAAAACAGGAGATGTCATTCATGCCAGCTAACATTAAATGCAAGTGAGCTATGACTCTGCTAAGACGTTCTTTCCCAAGAAAACGTCAACACAGTTATGACATTGATCCAAAACCATGAACACGGTTGTCCAGTAAACAGGGGAAGGCTGTATTGTCTTTGCATCTGTGTGCGTGCACGAGAGCGCGTAACTTGGGTTTCCGGCTTAAACCCGTAACCCGCTGTTACCTACGGGCCGCCCCGCGTCACTCCACGTGAACGCAGCCATGGCACCGGCATCGTCATAGTAACAGCAGTCACATGACATGCTCCTGCAAAACCCTGTGCTGTGCTCTCTCACTGCTCTATTCCTGCCCCCCCCTACCCCCAACACACACACACACTTTTCTGCATACCTCAGTGGGTCCTCGCACCGCAGTTGCAACGTCAGTCACAAGACCCAGACTTGCACAATCCAGTCATTGTGTGTCGGCACACAATGACACACAAACACCCCCATGTTTAAAAAGGGACAAGACGTAGGCTTCGAGTAAAGTTACAAATATTCCTGCCTGGTTCTGCTTGCTTTTCTTCCTGCTGTGTCATACTGTAGCGGTGGGCATCCCCGGTGTCGCACCCCTTTGTCAGCGAGGATGTTCCGAACATTTACAAACAATGATGACGTGCATTAGCCTGTGTGCACGGTTTTGCTGAATAAGAACAATGGAGTCCAATGACTTGACAAACTACACATGAGCATTAACCACCAAAGATCACATTTAATTGCTTGCAGCCACATCGGCAAAATGCATTAAAAAAAACGCTGGTTGACAAAGCGTACTAAAATAATTCTGACGCGGTGAAATATTGTTTTTAGGTAACGTAATTTAACATATTGTGTTTGCGCTGACTGTTTCCCTCCAGCGAGCCTAGTTTGCATACCGTCTCTGC
>JAOEGT010000006.1:2675006-2700727 GCA_025447795.1 Speoplatyrhinus poulsoni | reverse complement strand
CCGTGTTGTGGTTGCTGCCCTCTACTGGCAAGTGCACCGGGTCATTTTGACGCATAGTACAGCGCGAGGGTTAATATGTTCATACCCGTATTGCATACCTGTTTTGCATACCGTTGGTCTTCCAGCTCTGTGCCAGCTCGAGGGCACTGACGGCCGGCTTGCCCCTGGAGGTGATGTAGTCGTCGCTGGGGTCACTGTTGAAGTTCCCGCACAGGCCACACACCTTGTTCTGCAGCCTCTGGCCCATGGCGATGCTGAGGGTGTTGAAGCGGTTGTAGCGCACCTGGATGTCCTGGGGCGTGTCGATGACGAGGAAGCCCTCCGAGGTGGACAGCCGCGTCATCAAGCCGGTGATGAAGGGCACAGACACTGGCGTTCCATTGACCTGGCACCGGTGGAGATGTTGGGAAGGTGGTTGGATTAGATTAGATTAGGTCATATATAAATTATATTAGATTTCTGTAGATTAGATCATATATAAAATTAGAGTACTAGCAGTAGTACTCTAGTAGTAGTACATGTTTTTAAGTTTTATTATTATCAGTCTGTATCGTAAACTGTATAGTATCGTAAACTGAAACCTTTCCGCAGAAGCGGTCCGTCAGTCAGTAAAATCACCTTGACGGTGCTGCCGGAGATGAGGATGTTCTCCTCGTTGATGTACAGGTACACGTGGGAGATGGTGGTGAGGTTGGGCGTGCTCCACTTGTCGAAGTTGGCGATGAGCTGGAAGGAGAGGTCGGGCAGCTTGTGGCAGTTGGTGGACAGCACGAAGGAGCAGGAGGCGGGCAGGCGCAGCGAGGCCCCGTCGAAGGTGCGGAAGACGCCGCCGCCGGAGGCCACGCAGTGCTGCAAGCGGCGGGCGAAGCAGCCGCGCACGCCGTAGCGCAGGACGCAGTCCTCCTCCGCCTTGCAGCGCCGCGGGTCGCACTGCACCAAATTACGCCCGATGCACTGGCAGCGCTTGGTGCAGTCGCTGCTCCAGAACAGCTGCTTGGGCTGGGGAGGGCGGGGAGGGGGTGGGGGGGTGATGGTTAGGCAGACCGGGCAGAATGTGTCACAGTTCAGCCTTCCCCCCAGGGCACCGTTCCTCAGCCCTGGTCCTGGGGGACCCACTGCCCTGCATGTTGTAGATGTCTCCTCCCCGCTCCAACACACCTGACTGATATGAATGGGTCCTTATCAATCTCTGCAGTAGCCTGCTCCAACATACCTGATTAATTTGAATCAGGTATGTTGGAGCAGGGAGACATCTACACCATGCAGGGCAGCGATTGGACCAGGATTGGGAAACACTGCCCTAGTGCAGGGGTGGGGAATCCTGGTCCTGGAGGGCCGCTGTCCTGCATGTTTTAGATGTCTCGATGCCTGTCTGTATAAATTAAATAACAGACATTTTAAGATACTGTGACTGATTAGACTTGTGGGTGTCTGAACAAGCTACTTGTTCAGCAGTTTTGGCATTATAACCTGTCTAAACTGTCTAAGCAGCCAAATAAACGCTCAAAAGGTAAAATGTTTGTGAGTTAAGATGGTCTCTGATTACAGACTAGACAGGAAGAAGATTTACCATCTGTAGCACTTCCTGTAAAAGAAACAAACTAGTGGAACGAAAGTTTACACTTTAACCTGCTGTGGTGGATGTACAGCGCTATAATAACACTAGCGAAAGCACCCATTCACCACCACTGTTAGCATCCTGATCTTACGAGCTTCAGTTTGAGCTTCAGTTTGACGCGAATAAGTCTGGAGAGTGTGGAATACAACAATTGATCTGACCAGTCAATGTCGTACTGATAGCTATGGGCGCGTTGGTAGGTGTGAAGACAACAAAAACATAAAAACAACTTGAGTCATCCAATCAACTGCCAAGTATGTTTGAAAGTGCATGCCCTTTTGGACGGCTCCCCAGACGGACTGAGGATTGTTAGACACACAACAAAACAAAACACCGTAGCGACGCCAGACCAACCTCGTAGTATTTGCCGTCGGTGTAGCAGCCGCAGTTCTGTGGCAAGATGCAGCTCTTGCCGTTGAGCACGTAACCCTGGTCGCACTGGCAGCCCTCCACGCAGTCCTGGGTGCAGTCCCGTTGGCCGCGGGCGGGGGCGCACTGGGGCGGGCACACGGACATGCAGCTGGTGTAGTGGCTGTTGGGCGGACAGCTCAGGACTGGGGAACAGGTCGTGGGGAGGGGTGAGGTGGGGTGCAGAAGAGTTAGCTTTCGTTTGCACCAGAGCCATGTAGAAGAGAGTCAAGACTGGGGAACAGGGGGGTGCGGGGCAGAAGAGTTAGCTTGTAGAGCCATGTAGAAGAGAGAGTCAAGGACTAAATAAGTTTTCATCAGCATCAAGTCAAAAGCCGGCCTCTGTCACTGTAAAGGGGGTTTATCAGTTTCACAAATGTGACTGCACCATTAAGGAGTATAGTATGCGCAATTTATAGCAACATATTTTGCTGTCTATGTGTGGTCTTTTCCAGGGACATGCATTTTCCAGTAAGACAATGCAAACAGCATTGACAGAGTAAGATGTATAGGTGCCAGAGAATATGGGTGCTAGATCTGCCTGTCTGCAGTCATGACCTGTTGCTGACTGAGAAAATGTGGTGCATCACACAGCACAAAAATATGGCAACAAAGGCCCTGGACAGCTGTGCACTTGAAGACATAAATAATGAAGGGGGGGGATTATACTGGCTAAACAGTGTCTTTACAGTGCGCACACATTAAATACGTGTAAGCAAAAGAAATTATGATGTTTTACAGTGGTAAACACAACAGTCCCAACTTTTTTGGAGTGTGTTTTTAATCTTTACCCAGGCATCTACTCACAGCAGGGGGTGTCACTCCTCCAGCCAATCACAGGCACCCCTTGGGTCTGGCAGGTGCTGGCGTAGATCTGCAGCCAGTTGCAGATTGTCTCCTGGGCGCCCAGGTCCAAGCAAGTGTCCTGCAGGCAGCTCTGGTAGAAGAACGCGGGCGCCACCTTGCTGTGGCAGCGTGCGAACATGCCCCCGCGGTCCACGATGAGGCCGCACAGCCGCACCGCCTCGGGCTCCACGAACACGTACAGCCCCTCGCCGACGTGGAAGCGCATGGCCGGGCCGCGCTGCTGGACGCCGCCGTTGCCGCCACTGTCTTCCTCCCCGCCGTTGCCGTCGGCGACCATGAGGGCGCCGTTGTCGTCGTCGCCCAGCGCTTTTTCCCCCGTGCCTCCGCAGCGGGGGCAGGAGTCCCCGCAGCCCACCTGGCAGAAGGTGTCCCTCTCCGCCCACGCCATGCCCCAGTCGGTGGTGGAGAGCATAGGTGGGGACAGGGGCACACCCTGGCAGAGCCCGCAGGCGGAGGTGTACAGGTCCCGGGGCAGAGTGAGCAGGAGGAGGGTGTTCCAGTCAAAGGCCACCTTCAGGCCGAAGTCGGTCTCCAGGACCAGATGCATGCCGAAGGTGAAGATGGTGACCTTCCCCGGGCCCAGTTTCAGAGGGAGATACAGGCGCTCCTTGTTGACCTGGGGCAGAGGACAGAGAGACGCTGATTTTGTCTTAAAAGCAGAGATAGTCATGCTTGAGAACGCTTGCCAACTTCCAGCTCAAATCAAACTCCCTCAGAGCTCTGCCCACACACACTGAAATGCATTGTGAAGCCAAGCAGCTGTTTATGTTCCTATTTACGGAGCCAGGGCTGTGTAGAAGCACCAGATTATTTTTTCAGCACGCACAGAGAATAATAAGATAGTGGAATGCAAGGAGATAATTTGTGAATTTGACGAGAGGTGTTATTAGCTTACAATTAGCTTGCAATAGATGACTATACCCTTAAGCTGCAGACACACTACAAGAGACTAGCAGCAATATAGTGATGAGAGACAATGGAACTTTGACTTGCTGCGACAACGGGCAGAATAACCCACAAAATGGGTAGGTACAGTTAAACTAATCTCAACTTCAGACGACTCAAGACGAATACCAATGGGAGCTAAAAGATATCATTGAAACTTTCGGGTGTGAAATATACCAGAGGGATACCTAGGCAACAAAAGCCCAAAATACTGTACAAACAAGAACCAAGTTTCATCTACAAAGCGATGGGCAACGAGCTGATTACTTGCAGAGAAAGAGAGAGAGAGAGAGAGAAAGAGAGAGTGTGCAGGCATCATGTATTTGCGAGCATGTGTGTGTGTGTTGTGTTATGTTTGGGTGATTTCTGGCTCTCAGATCTGAGTCAGTTTGTGAACCCATTCCAAATGTCACTCAGGGTCAGGGTACACTCTGAGCCAAATCCATTGCGTTAAAAGATTCCCATTGAAATCAGAGCCACCTTAAGCCAATCAAAGAGGAATTCATCCTCTGCCTGGGTATTCCGCTGGCTTGATTAGAAATAGCTCACAAATACAACAGCCATGACCTTCACAGGTAATGCCAGAAATGTGTGTCAAACCAAACGAACTTGAATGAACATTTTCAGACCACCTGACTTTGTATTTGATTCCAGATACTTTCTACGGGTGGAGTAGGGGGCACGAAGGGCAATATTAAACCATCACTGTGCTTTTGGTTTAGTGATGGGTAATGAACTTACCGTCACAGTGTTCTTGTAGCTCCGCAGAACCTCGATCTCATAATCGTAGACCTCCAGGACAAAGCCCCTCACCCAAATGGACTGGCCTGTGTCGCGCTCCTCGTTCCTCGCTGCCAGTTTGAACGGCGGGAAGCCCCCGGGGCCGGGCGCCTCGGGGCTGCCCCTGCCGTCGCCCCCGACTCCCACGCACCCGGCGGTGGTGGCCATCCTCAGGGTGCATGAGCTCTGCAGCTCGAACGGCACGCCGCCGAACGGCAGGAAGTGGCCGTAGCCGGCGGCGACGCACAGCGCGTCGGCCCGCGGCTGGCACACGTAGAGGCCGCCGTCCGTCTCCTGGCAGTACTCCTCAGGTTGGCACGGCAACAGCTGGCAGTACACGCTGTTGTCGGAGCCGTTGCAGAAGCAGCGCTCCTGGCACTCCCAGTCTGTCCAGAAGGTCTGGTTGGTGGCCAGCAGGTGCCCATGGCTGACGCAGCCGCAGTCGCTGAGCGCCACGCACAGGCCATCCCGCAGCGCGAAGCCGTCCTCGCACTGGCAGCCCTCGCCGCACGGCAGGGCGCACGGCTCCACCGGCTCGTCCAGGGTGGCGCAGGTCAAAGGGCAGGCGCTGGAGCAGTCTTCGAAGCGGCTGTTCTCCGGACAGGGCAGCGCTGCACGGTGGGAGAGACCAGTTGTCAAACGCCTCCTTGACCGAAGGCAGGCTGGGAGAGATGGTAGCCTTAGTGACACCATCGTGAACGTTCTTGTTCATGTCGCAGCGAGTGTCAGTCTGGAACCCCTGATCTGGAACACCTGATCAGCGGCAAGCTTAAGAGTAAAGTCAGCTATTGCAAGCTTATTGTAAGATAATACATATTTAGCCAACAATTATCGGATATTTCTACACAGCCCTGGCTCCGTAAATAGAAACAAAAACAAAGTGGCTAACACCGCTCACATCAACGCAACACAACGCTTCACAATGCGTTTCGGCGACGCGGAGGAATATTGTTTTGATTTGAGCTTGAATTTAGCTAGCGTTCTCGAGAACGACTAACCCTGCGTTTAAGTCTTTCCAAAGATCATACGTTTGTACGTTTCGATTTCCACCGGGTGCTTTGGCTGATTTTAAACATTCTGATTGGGTGAGATAAAGGTAGGTAACCAACCATACAGTATGCAAGGACGTTTGATTTGATTTAGATGTATTGGCACCTCCTCTATGACACTTTAGAATCAAGGGCTTGCAGACTGATTCAAGCGGCGAAATAAAATCAGAGCTAGATAGACCGTAACGTAGAGCAGTAGAGCAGTAGTTTCCTAAGCGTGGTCCTGGAGTACCTACTGTCCTGCAGCGTTTACAGATGTCTCCCCGGTCCAACACACCTGATTCAAATGAATGACTCGTTATCAATCACTGCAGAACGCTGATAACGACCCATTCATTGGAGCAGGATTGGGAAAACACTTGCAGTAACGTATGTGCATAGGAACGCCGTCTACTCACGGCAGTTGGTGGCGCTCCTCCAGGAAGCCAGGCCGACCTGGGCGTCCTGACAGGCGGAGGCGTAGGCCTGCAGCGAGGAGCACAGGGCCGAGCGGTTGCCCTCCCTCACACACATGTTGTACAGGCAGTTCCTGAAGAACGGCGATGGGTTGACCGCGGCGTGACACGCCAGGAAGGAGCTGTTGCCCGGGTCGTTGATGTTGCCGCACATCCACGGGCTCTGGTAGAGCCGCAGGTCCGTGCACATGCGGTACAGGTCGTCGCAGTCGCCGTTGCAGGTCAGGTCGTCGGCAATGGCCCGCCAGCCATCCGTGAAGAGCTCGACGGACTCCGCCAGGCGCCCGTTGGGCAGGCGGAGGTCGTCCGTGACGTTGCGGTTGAAGACGCCACAGAGGCCGCAGGTGGTGTTGTAGTAGCGCGTGGAGAGGGAGATGTTGAGGAGCCCCAGGCGTGTGTAGTGCACACGCAGCAGGCTGCCGTTGGACTCCACCACCGTGGCATTGCCGGGGGCTTTGTAGACCATCATGAGCTCCAGTGGGTGGACGTACGGGAGCACCACCGGCTCACCGTTCAGCTGGAAAGCACAAGGATGGTCGGTCGGTGAAGGGTGGAGGATCGTGGTGGGTTATGCAACAGTGTTTCCCAAATCCCTGTCCTGGGGGGCCCCTGCCCTGCATGTTGTAGATGTCTCCCTGCTCCAACACACCTGATTCAAATGAATGGGTCTTTCTGCATAGATTGATAAGGACCCATTCATTTGAATCAGGTATGTTGGAGCAGGGAGAAAACTACAACATGCAGGGCAGTGGTACTCCAGCAGCACCAGGGTTGGGATATATGATATGGTGCAGAGCCGTGTAGAAGAGAGTTGCGTCAACTCAGTTCACTCCAATGAAAAGGTTTTTCACAATGGGGAATCGTGGAAGCTCGTAAAAGTTCCCAGAAGTTAGCCATGAATACTAGAAGCCCCCTATAACATATATTCTAAATGTACATCGATGCATTTATTGACTTACTAAATAACATTAACGTATTCATCGGTTCAAAATGTCCACAAAGCACTTCCTGGACCTGTGAATCACGTGACCATTGAGAATTACGGCGCAACTCTCTCTTCTACATGGCTCTTGTATGGTGCAGTAACCATGGTGAGAAGCGTTTTTCTTCTGCACTAGAGAAAATCAACACTAACCTTCACAATGTTAAAATCGGTCCCTCCCATCTGGGCTTCCAAGTGCCCCACCCTGACAACCACGGGTCTCAGCCAGGTGGGGCCTTTGTTCATCAGCTTCCTGCCTATCTTCACCTCCAGCGTGGAGCTGTTGGCCGGCGCCGGGCCGCACAGCTTCACCAGGTAGTAGGAGCTGTCGCCCGGAAAGGCCAGCGAGGCCCCGTCGAAGGTGGCGGTGACCGTTCCCTGCGTGACGGAGCACAGGCCCTCCGTGCGGGGGAAGCAGCCCAGGTGGCCCACCAACGCCGTGCACACCTCGCCCTCCTCGCACGAGTCGTTGAAGCAGGAGACCTGCCCGGCCGGCCCGCACACGCAGCGGAGGGCACACTCGCCACCCGTGGTGGCATCGCCCGCCCAGAAGGTGTGGTTGCGCGGGTAGTAGAGGCCGTCGCGCTCGCAGCCGCAGTCCTGCCGCTGCACGCAGCGGCTGCCGCTCAGCACGCGGCCCGCGTCACACTGGCACCCCTCTGTGCACGGGTGGGCGCAGTACAGCGGGGCGGTGAGGTCCGAGCAGGAGGCCGGGCACGCGCTGGTGCACACCTGGTACTGGCTAAACTCTGGACACCTCAAGGCTGAAAATGGGGAAAGAAGGAATTATGAGCGCTGGTCCACACCTGATACTGGCTAAACTCTTGACACCTCAAGGCTGAGAATGGGGAAAGAATAAATTACAGGTGATTGTGAACACCTGGTACTGGCTAAACTCTGAAGACCTCAAGGATGAAAATGGGGAAAGATGGAATTACAGGTACATGAAGAAATCCTCCTGACATTATACCAGATAATAGGCTACATCAAGGTAACTGCAAAGGGGAAGGAACTATTACAGAGACACACCCAGTTAATTAAAGGTGGGGTTAGCCATTGGTAGCTAATACACTTTGAGTATGCAGAGAGAAAAAAAAATATCACTGTCCGTTGTGTGTGTGAAATAATAATGGAAAAATAATATGGTGTTTCTATACAGCTTTGGCTCTAGTTCACACTGCACCACACTATCCCAGCCTTCTCAATGTGCGTCCAGTGTGCGGTGTTGGAAGAGATAGGGAGGCAGAGCATAGGTGTTTTTGGTTTGAAGTTGAAGCTTTTAAAAAATCAACAACCATTCTCCATAATCATCACTTTCCACACCGAGCTTAGTTCTCCTCCATTTTCTTTCATCTGCCCAATCTTTTCATGTCCCTAACACTATTTCATGTCCCTAACACTATTTCTGTTTAACCACGGGGATATTTTGTCAATCAACCTTTCCTTTTACATTTACAGCGACTTACATGTGGTACATGCGTCACTAGTTGGACAGGTCACACATCACCAATTGTAAGCTCCCAATATTGTATCAGAATAGTTACAGCATCATGTCTACTACCACGTCAATGTATCATTAAATCATCAAAGTTCCTAGTTTCCTGAAAAATACATTCCTAATACTAAAGTGCTAAACACATAAGAGCAGAATAGGATACAAAATATATATTTATTAGGGGTGCACGATATTGATAAAATGTGATATTGCGATATTGATCATTAAAATTGCAATATCGATATTTATTTCGATATTTTTCAACATATATAAAAACGCAAAGGTCCTCTTCCATCTCTATTATGTCATCAGCTTCCTCAGACACAGATTTAACTGTTCTGTCTAAATCAAACACAGCTAAGCCAAACAGCCAACGGACGCACCTCTCCAATAAATAAACTGAAAATTGCACTTCCTGCAACATTTTCGATATGATACTGCGCAATTGCGATGACAGTGGTCAGGGGCAGTGGGTGTAGGGCCCAAGGGTCACTCACCGCAGAAGTTGCGTGTCCTCCAGGGCCGCACGGTGACGCCCAGGGCCTGGCAGGCCAGCGCGTAGGCCTGGATGGCCTGGCACAGCGTGGTGATGTTGTCCCTGTTGCTGCACATGTCGTACACGCAGCTGTAGACGAAGGCCATGGGGTCCACCACGGCCCTGCATTCCCTGAACGGCCCGTCCGTCCGGTTGATCAGGCCGCAGTAATCGGGCCGCAGGTAGAAGGCCTCCGTGGCCGCGTCGCACGCGCTGCAGTTGTGCGTGCAGCCGTCCGTGCACCTCCAGTCGGCGTCGTCCGCCCGCCAGCCGCCGCCGAGCTCCACCACGCTCTCGGCCAGCGAGCCGTCCGGCAGCACGGGGTCGTCGGCGGGGTCGTCGTTGTAGTTGCCGCAGAGGCCGCATGTGTTGTTGAAGTAGGAGCTGGGCAGCGAGATGGACGCGTAGTGCTGCCCGTCGTACGTCACCAGCAGGCCGAAGTCCGTCTCCAGGGCGACCGCCACCCCGGACTGGTACACCTTGACTGCGCCGAGCTGCAGCTGCACCGGCAGGGTCTTCACTAGGCTGTCCACCTGGTTAAAGGAGGTTAAAGGTCATCGCAGGAAGCATGGATGAATGTGTTTTTAGTTCGCCAAATAACTCCTCGCTGTGCGCTGTCGTTCTCTGCGCGTGCTGAAAGAAGAATCTTGTGCTTCTACACAGCCCTGGAACCCTAACAACGTGGTGCACTGCAGACAGCACACAACAATAGCCTAGCCTTCGCAATGCGTTTTCAATGTGGGGGTGGGGGTCGATGGGGAGAAGGAGGCGAGCTTCTGAGGGAGCACCCTATGGCATTAAAGGCAGGGTTAGTCATTCTCGATAAAGCCGGCTAACCTCAAGTTCAAATAAATAAATAAAAACTTGAAAAAACGCGAAATGCAAGGAGATATTTGGTGAATTGGCAAAAAGTGCATTAGCTTACAATACGCTTGCAAAAGCTGACTATAGGCTGGGTCATTGACATCTTATTTTACACTGTCGATATTCCCAAAGCGGCATTTTATGTCTTGCCTACGGCGGCAGAACGTCCAGAACCAGGGCTGCCCGCCCTCTCTCCTCCCCTCACCTGCACGATTCCCATGTTGCCCTTGGGCAGCGTGACGCGGTGGCCGTACACCTCCACCGTCACGTCCCTGAGCCAGGAGACGGCGGCGGCCGTGCCGCGGTTCTCGTTCTTGGCCTCCACGCTGAAGAAGGGCAGGCCCGCCACCTCCCAGCAGGGCCGGGCCAGCAGGTAGGAGCAGGTGCCCTGGAAGTGGTAGAGGAAGCCGTCGAAGGTGTGGTAATGCGGGTCTCCGAACACCACGCACGTGCTGGTGCGTGTGGGCTGGCAGTAGAAGGCGCCCTCCTGCTGCTCGCAGGTCTCCAGAGGCCCGCACGGAGCCTCCTGGCACAGCACCTGGTTGGCCACGTCCAGGCACCGGCACCTCTGGGAGCACTGGTCAGACAACCAGAAGATCTCCCCCCTTCGGTAGTAGCGTCCTGGAGGTGCACACACACAAGGGAGGATAGATATTCATCGGTACAGACTCTGTACAGACACTCTGTTACAGTGCTAGTTTCCGTTGTTTCTAAATACAACTGATATGTGGTTGCCAGGGGCAACGGGAGTATGTGAGCTATTTACATTAATTTACATTTATAATAACACCACCACCAACCACAACAACAACAACAGCGGTCAGGCGTTGTCTCAACTTGCCGTTGTAGCTGCATCCATTGGCGGGGTCTATGAGGTCGGTGTCCACGCGGAAGAACCATCGGCCGGGAACGTTCACATTGGTGGTCTGCTCAATGTTCACCACGTCGTTGGACCGGGAACCCGGCAGGTTGAAGAAGTGTCCAATGTCTCCTCCATTGAATCCCGACTGAAGAGGAGAAATGCGTGTGTGTGGGGGGGGTGTCAGTGTTAAGCCCTGGACACACTGCAAGCAACAAGCAGTGATGTAACGACGAGAGACAATTGAAAGTCAGCGACTTGAAGCGACTTGCAAAGTGGGCGGGTACCGAGTTAAACTAATCTCAAATTGAGGCGATGCGATTGAGGCGACTACCAATAGGAGTTAAGGATATGGTTGACTGACAGTTGACTGAAACATTTAGGGTGGGAAATATATGAGAGGGATACCTAGGCAACCGGAGCCTGGAATGTAAAAAGTGGCCAGTTTTCAGCTGCAAAGCAATGTTTGACGAGCGGATCGCCTGCAGTGTGTCCGGGGGATTCAATGTAATTTCCAACGCCCACTGGTGGCGTCGACGCCAAGGCCAGCCTTGAAGTGTCTCCCCATGCGTGTGAATGAAAGAAGGAATCCCCTTGTTGAGGCGACATGACTATTACGGGATACCTGTGCTGTGGTCCCACCCAGGCCGGTCAAGGGGTCCCCTCCACTGGCGGTGCCAGTGGTCCAGGTGATCTCTTCGTAGTTGAACATGGTGAAGGACGACGGGCCGTCAGAGATGAGCACCGTCTGGAACGTGTTGACCTTGCGTTACACAGAAAGACATGAAACACATAAGGGGACGATTATAGCTAGCCTCGCAGCGCCAGCCTCTACCTGTGGGTGACAATGCTAACAGCCAATGCAACTCTACTGCCCCACTTCCTGATAGTGCTGACGTGATTACAGGGGTGTATCTATGTATCCGCACGAGTTGTTTTACGCCACGCATTGCTATTGAACGGAGGAGGCTCAGACTAGGCCATAGCAAGCATTCACCTCCCCCCAGTATATTCAGTGAATGCCCTGTATTGATTACAAATGGCACATCAAAACCGTTAGCATCAATATTTAGCTTTATATGCTATCACCCACTGGTTATATTTTGGAGCAGATGGAAGGGTCGACAGCACTGTTTGAGTTTCACATCAAACCAACTGTATTTGATAAACACCAGTTTGAACCATGCGGAACGAGGAGCCTGTCGATATCGGCACTTCTACCACATTCTCCTCTACGTGGGGGGGGTGCATGGGGGTAGAGCTTTACCGGGGTGTTCTGGCTGCCCCCGTAGAAGGTCACTTGGTGCCATGTAACGATGAACAGCCAGGTGGCGGTGAAGTCGGGCATGTTCTTGAAATACTTGCGGACGTCCTGCGTGGCTCGCTGGAGCATCTCGGGCTCGGTGCTCTCGCGGTAGTACACGTCCCCCCGGATGCCGTTGTGCACGTCGGCCCACAGCGGGGCGATAAACGACCTGCTGTCGCTCAGCGGGAAGGCCTCTGGCGTGAACTGGCTCACCTGCACATTGAAGGAGATCACACCGTTGTTGTTCACCTGTGGACAGGGGAGGAGATATAATTAGTTAATTGTAACAGTGTAGGGTCAACTATTGTAAGCTAATTATAAGATACACTTTTTGTCAAATTTCCCAAGTATCTCCTTGCATTTTGCCATCTTACCGTTCTGTGCATGAGCAAAAAATTATCTGGTACTTCTGGTACCAGATCATTTGATATTTATTTAATAATTGGATAATCTGGTGGCGAGCACAGCTCACATAAACAAAGCCGCTTTTAATTGTTTTAATGTGTGGGGCGGCGCTGCAGAGGGATATTGTTTTGATTTGAGTTTGAAGCGTTCTCGAGAATGTCTAACCCTGGCTTTAAACTAGGGATGGCACGATGGCACGATGGCACGATCCAGTTTTTTCAGTCCCGATACCGATACAGATACCGGCACTTTGGGTATCGGCCAATACCGAGTATCGATCCGATTCCAGTGTTAAATTAAATTTTAAATTAAGCTGCAAGGTAAATGACAGCCAATCTCTATTTTAGGACTTAAATGCATTTTAGAAACCTGCTGCTGATAGTGTGGCTTGGGTAGGTTAGACAAAGCTGATGCTTGACAGTAGTAAATTACCGACATATGTAAATTAATTTAATTGGATTAGCCCCATGGATCGGTTACAACTGTCACCGATACCGATCCAGCTATTTAAGTCAGTATCGGACTGATCGGACAGACCAGTTACACTGGTGCCGTGACCCGAATAAGAGTGAGGTTTAGGGGGATGAATGTAAAGGAGGTTGGCTGATTAGCGCAGGGCAGTTAAAGTGTAAACAAAAAGACTGCATTATGATGAGGCACATAAATGCTGGTGTTAATACTGACAAAAATCCAGATTTGACAAGAATCACGGTCATATGGTCTGTGAATGGCTCTACACGTCATATCGCCATTCGACATCGACTTTGCTTGTCCGCTTGTACATCATCAAATACAAATGTTAACAATAACGCTAATGCCCCCCCCCTCCCACCCACTCAGCTCTTTGAGTACGTTTAAGTGTTTTTTCTCTAAGTTGTGTAATGGGAGGAGTCAGGCTCTAGCGACCGACGCTGTAGCCCTTGGGCTTTAGCGTGTCTTAATCCGTGGGAACCGCGTTTGCAATGAGGATGGACCAATCACAGCATTAGACTCAATCCTCAATACTGACGTTGGTGGGGTGATGGCTTTACCCAGTGGCTTACTTACATATATACTGCGGTAGGGAACATTGAAGAAGACGAAGGAGACAAGTATGGCAATTTCTGAAGAACTTCCATCATCCATCTTGGGAGTCTCTATATCTCTATGGGCGAGTCCGTAGGGGTACAGGAGATCCTGAGGAACAGCTGAAACTGTATAAGACCAGAGTTGTCAGTGTGTTGTCAGAGGGTTGATCACTCTTTAGTCACACGTGAAGCCATTTTTGGACACACTTTACTGGATGTTTACAATGATATCTATAAGCCAAACACCTCTTACCTGCTGTCTGTGCTAAGACACTGAGGAGGTGAAGCAGAATTTCTGGATTGCCTGGCCTGACCATCCTGAAAAGAGGACAGATAACAATAAGAGGACTGTGATTCATGTTGGAAATGGGTCTAGCTGCGATCTCCTCATATGCTGAATACTGTTGAACAGTACCAACGATATATACTAACCGCCTTTGAGATAGCAGAATGTCATGACTGAGTCATATAAGACAGCTTCTCATAAGCAGCGGCGTTTAGACAAAGGTAGACGAGGGCGAGCTATCAAACCGACGTCACGTAACGTCTTTAAGATCAGGCTCCCAGGTCTCCCTTGAGATGCCCTGAAAAGGGCCCATTATGCACGCCAGAACAATGTGTCGGGATCGCTTTCGCCTTGCGGTCCCAAGTGACGGGAGACCACAGTTAACGAGGGGCAGGGGGGAGCTTTCTGTGCCGCGGTATCCCCCTACAGCCTATACCCGACTGACCCGCTCCGCGTCCGCGTCTCCTTGTCTGAGGCAGGGAGGCTGTGCGGGACCTCATTACCACTTCTGTTTGGGTGCCGTCCATGCCTTGTTAGCTAAAGGAAGGGTAGCGTAAACACTGGGCCGCTAATGGATTTAAGTGACCGGCGTTGAATTGCCAAGGTCTTTTCCGTGGCCCTTCGGGGGCTGTTCGGTGCCGGGCTGGGCAGGCTTCCCATTGCCAAACTACAGTGCACTGCCAAGTTGGCAAAGCCAGCAGTCATCATGTAGCAAAGCTGTTTATTGAAATAAAATGTAACTTCAGAGGCAAAGGTCAATTACAGTTGTTAACAACAGGCACATTTTCAAGCAGTGGTCATATTGCATTGGAATTATCAACCAATTAATCAAATACTTTCTTTTCATGTAAAGACATGGTCAGACTATCACCCACAGTGTAGAGATGACTAAAACTGTAACTGATTATTTTATGGTATTGTAACTAATGGTATGTAAGCAGTTTTAACATTAACATTTTAGATTGAGACATTTCGCTTTACATATTTGATGGAATTAAAGTAAGATTTCAGTATAAAGTGCATTTTCATAATACCGATTAGTAAAGAATAGGACTTTGTGCCTGAGATGAAACGAGCATCTGCACATTCATCAAATTCAGGTGGATTTAAAAAGTAATTTCTTGAGTTGCAGCTTGTGTGTAATATTACCACCAAAGAATGTGGAATACATTGGAAAGGCCCTTCTTACATCTCCATGTCATCGCTGTAATGTGTGATGTGTGATAATAAATTGTGCTCAGGTGTTTCATAGCTAGTGGTCCCTGGTGAGAGCAGATCATTGTACTTTCATCACCCTGTCATCTCACATTGTCAGCAGAGAGATTAATACAATTGCTTTTAGAGTTCACTAACATTATCATTACTGACAGCCATCTACTCATCTACACTGAGCGTATTTAGTGAGACAATTATGATTGAAGAGATTTGCAAATCAAGCCCCTGGGAATTTATAATATCAGCAGGAAACTTTAAAAGTGTTTTTAAAGTGTTATCTCTACACTTATTAATAATGTGCTTTTTCACATTTAATCTCAAACTAGCCTTTACTCAGTAATAAACTTCTATTCTAAGAATGTCTAAATTACTATACCGTATGTGCCATGTCTTAAAAAATAAGAATCTAAAACCTTAAAGTATTAAACCACATTAAAACTTATCAGTATTAATAATAATGTTAACAGAATGAATTAAGTATTTCACAGAATGACATGTAAGTATGATCAGCAGACGAATGTCAAAATCGTTAAGCCTCGCATTAACAGCGCAAACAAATGAATTTACTCTAACAACAAAGGTTAATAGGACCTAAGGGATTAGACATCCTTTGTGACCCCAAGGTTTAAGCAAAGTTCAAGTCCCTTTTTCACCCGCATAGTCGGCCATAAACAGAGAGATGTAGTGATGGAATCTGCTCTCACCTGCTTTTTAGAAGACGGACATTGAGCACCTCTCCACTCATCCAGCTGCCTCCTCAGAGCAGTGCACCTTCCAACGGGGCAACCATCCACAGACTGATGGGGTGGGGGGATGGATGGGGGGGTGGCGGGTGGAGGGTTAGAAGGAGGCAGGGGTGGGTGTGTGTGGGGTGGGCTGGAGGTTGCAGAAGTGATGGGAGGGTAAGGAGGCAGATGTGTGCGGCGGTTGTCCAAAAGTGAGGACCGTCTCTGCGTTTTAATTCCGCCAATCGCCCCCGACGCCGAATAAAACCCAGACTAAACCACGCAAAATAGACAAAAACTGATCCCTGACTGTGTCGACTAAGTCTGCGTCGATCTGCTCACCGCGACGACGGGACAGAGATCCCTTTGAATTTGAGAAGCGAGAGAAGGTGAAATAAACCCTTCTGCGGAAGCTCTGGAACGGGAACTGGGCTGAGGAAGCAGGTGCAAAGTTTTACCAGGGATTGTGTTCAAACTTAATCTGAGATCAGTGTTTTTGGGGAAGGGTGGCTTTGGCATGAAGGGAGGAGGGCAGGGGGACTGTGTAGGAGCCTGACGGAGGGATAGAGTTAACACAAAAGTATGTAGGAAGAGGCGTGTTTGTAGGAAACAAACATCTATGTTTGGGTTTGTTTCTCGTCACACAATCGTCTCCAACCTATTACTACTCGTTACATTCCACACTTGCCGCCTATACGGTAGCGAGCATCTGACCTTCCTGGACAAGGGATTCCTCCAACTTAACACCTTTCCAAAGATTTCTATTTTTTCATGTTTTTCTTTGCAGGGATGTTTCTCTGTTGAAATGAGGGTTACGCAGTGACGTTGTTGACTGATAGGCCTGTACAAGCTTAACTTTGAATTGAATGAGACTTTCAACCAAATCAAAATAACATGCCATTTTGTCCTTTATAGACATGTTATGTGACATAAAAAGTCTGCTAAAGAGTACAAACACGTTGCATAAGCCCTTCATTCTTCTTGCAGGCCTTGTGAAGAAGGTGCGCTCAGTCTTGGGTCTTCATGGACAGAAGTGCACTGAAATGCCCCTGGGCTTTTCAAGTTCAGAAGCAGATTGGGTTACAAAATTAACATAAGTCACTTGGGATACACTGTGCACCCTCGCTTTTAATTGAGGGAACAGCCTAATTTACAAGAATACACAAGACCGTTCATTTCCATTGATGGTGGAGCGATAGCTTTAGGCGGAGAGAGGGTGATGGAGAAGTGGGGGGTGGGGTGGATCTCAGGTGGATCCACACCGATACGTTGTGGGAAGGGGTGCGAGTCAGTCGGCTCTTTGTTGCCGAGAGGGACAGTGGATGTAACCGGAGCTCGGGGGGAGCAGGACGTGTGAAAGGATGCAGGACTTGGGGCCAGACCCCGGGCTTCCATTAACCAGCATCCAGGCTCTCTGCGGAGGATTCCTTTCTGCCGCAGCATGTCTTGTTGTGTTAATGCACACATACCCGCGGCCAGGCTCTGAAAGGAGTACGAGAACAAAACGCCCCTGAGCAAAGGACCTTTCAACACTACGGGCAGTGTTCTCCCAACCGCGGAGAATGGAGATGCGGATAAGATGAAGACGACATGCCTTCGACACCTCCCGTTGAACCACACAATCAAATAATTTGTTAGGAATGTAGAACATGGCAGGGAAATGGTTCAATTGTGCCTGATGATACACACACAAGTTACGTCACTCGTTACTGGTTGAAGTCCAGATGTAGGTTAGCCTGGTGGCTTTGTGGTTTTAAGATGCAGGGTTCCCACAAGTCAAATGTAAAATTCCCAGATTTTTCCCTGACTTTAACTGACTACAAATCAGAATTTCCATAACATATAATGAACAGATGTATGTTTATAAGGGACAGTCAGCATCATATAAACGATAAACAAACTAATTAATCGGATGATATTTAATGTTGGTATTACTAATGTAAACAGACCAATATTTCAGTTGAGACATCTCAAAATGTAATAGGCTACCACATCCAGTGACATTTTGATGAATGACAATACAATATTAATACAATACCAATACAATTCCATTAAATTCCATGATTCAACCCAAAGCAAATGATAAAATTCCATGACTTTCCATGTCTGGAATATACTTTTTAAAATACCATGACCAGTGGGAACCATGGGAGGAATTATGGAAACCCATACTGTACTGTAGTCAATCAACGTTAGTGCACAGTGCATTGTTTACAATCAATGGCAGACCCATGATGGGTTTATGATGTATACTGAATAAAACACCTTCTGCTATACCTATAACTATCTGAATCTCCACATCATGTGACTGTGTACACTATTATTATATTCTGAAAATAGCACATTTTGGCTACTGTATTTCAAATATTTGGATTAAATATTTGGATTATATGGATAATATTATATGGATAATATTTGGATTAAATATTTGGATTAAAAACATAAAACTATAAACTATAAATGCAAATGAGTATAAGGAGTCATAATTCTTAAGCAGATGTCAGGTAGCATTGAATATGTAGGCCTACAAAAAATGCATAAACCCAATTCTGAGGTACTAATTTTACTTAGTTATAATATAGTTATATGGTTATAACTTTATACAGTGATTAATGGGCAGCCAATAATTGTTCCTGCATACACAATTTCTAAATACTCGGAAGTCATGAACTGGCGTTTAACAGTAATACAAATTAAACTTTATTGTCAGTGTTGTACTAGCATTCTGTGATCCTGTTAGACCACAACCACACGTCCTACCCATCATAATATACAGTACATATAATACACAATTATAATAATAAAAATGCTAGAAATATGAACAACAGTTAGCAGTGCTGACTGTACTAATGCGGTAACAGGAATACACAAATAGCACAACATACTATATTCATCACCAACTCCATAATACACAATAATGAATCAGTTATATTATATTCAGTTATCTTATTGTGATAAAATAAAACAATACAAATAACATTTCACTTTACACATCCTCCATTAGACAAAAATACAAACAAGGCGTTTCTATGGCACAGAATGGTGCAGATATATACGTCTATAGGGAATGGCATGACAGCAATACCTTTCCGTGGATGACATATGCCATGTCGGTCGGGCAGCTTGTGGGAACAGAGTTAGACTATCCGGCACGGGGACCTCTGCAGAGTCCACCAAGCCTGACCTCGACAAAGAAAGACACTGGACCGGATTCTGGGTGATCTTAGTTCAACGGTCACCTAATCCCTGGATTGGGCCACTCTAAATCAACCGCCTCCCCCACAAATCTCTACTCAGCAGCAGTTGCCCCTGACCTGCCTCCCTATATTTCCCCCCATTCACCAATGTCAAGTCTCCAACTGGTAACTCACACCAACCACCTCAGCCCAGTGACTCCTTCACCCGAGCACACAATAGGCCCTGTTCAGAGAGCCCTGTCCTGGGTGCAGCGCCATGGGGCAAAGGCAGGCAGACCAGCATCGCTGCTGGTAATGGGACCAGGCGCAAGAGGCAACCGAGCCCGACTACCCCCCCCCGCCGCCTGACCTTAGCCTGACCTCGTCATCATCATCATCGGCAGTAAGCTCAGTGACACACCGGCCGGTGTTGTGTGACCCAGTGGAACCACTCTGGGTCCGGGTGAACATTGAACTATTGGAGACGTAGCCTCGCTGTTACTACTTGCTACACTAAAGCTCCTACCTGTATAAATGTATATCCCTCGCCTCCATCAATGCCTTGCTGGGATCGGTACAATCTATGCAGTACAAAGGCCCTTGCGGAGCTAACCAAAGGCTCCCCAAAGACAGAGGGCCACTGGGGCACTTGTCTAGTGTGCCTGGTCAGTAATTTGGAACTGGCTCTCTGTGCAGGGTTGGGGAAAATACCAACAATCTTGCATTGCCCAGTCTCTCTTGAAATGGATGGCAGCAGTTAGACATATTGGCCTCACCAAAGCCAATTTGTGGAAAAACTAGCTTTCATTCAAACTAGGTCAAGACAAAACAATAACATTAAACAACAGCATTTAACTACCTTAACTTTATTACATTTTTAACCAGTAAGTAACCAGTATAACAATCCCAAATATGTACTGTAATAAACATGTTCACAGTAACCTGTGACCCACATGGATAGGAGATTCTGCGAGACACAACGCAGATCAATAGTAAAATCTTTTAAGGTTGCTGAATTGCAGCAGTTCTTGACAAATGACCGCTTCATAAGCTGTTGTAGTTAGTTGTAGTTGTAGTACATTTGTGTGTGCGAGTGAGCGCGCATGCACGTGTGCTATGGGTATCACATTCAAGCCTAGGCTTCTGCTGTTGGGAAGTTTTGGACAGGAATATGGAGGGAATGCCCCAGAAACACAAGCCTATACTTGACACGTATGTAATGGCGTCTTTACTGCTTGGCAGAAATGCACGCATGCCAGCGAGTGGACCCACACATCGCATACGAGAGCCAAGCAGCACTCAAGCCTATGAAACAGAGCTGTGAAGTAAGTTAAGCCATGCATAGCGCAGGCTACCACACTGCTTGGGGTGGCTTGAGGAATTCTTAAGTAGATTATAATATATACTGTGTATGTATTATATTATACAGTATACAGAGAGAGAGAGAGAGAGAGAGAGAGAGAGAGAGAGAGAGAGAGAGAGAGAGAGAGAGCAATGTCACATTTAGCAACAGTTGACTTTCCCATGGCAGCAGTCAGTGGCTGTGATTACATTGGTTTCAAACACCAGTACTGGACTAGTGGTGGTTACCTGCCTAAATGTCTTTGGTCACGTAAAATGGTTACGCACCATACAATGAGCTGAGCTGTGGCCCAAATAGATATAAAGCCTAGGTAATGAAGAATAAAACTTGCATTAACATTATCATTTGCTAGATTCAAATAAAACTGGATTGCAGGTGCTAGGCATGTCATTTTAAAAAGGTAATCCTTATGTAATATTGTGCAGGCTTTTATTTTAAATGTGCAATTATTTCACTGTTTGCATATTAAGTACATTTTAAGAAAAAAAAAAGAAGAGAAAGTAGCAATACAATAGACGTTTTAACGGCAACACATCACACAATACAAACTCAAACAATGCTTCACAGCTCAATTCTGATCCATTAAGTGTGTTTTGACAGCTGTAATGAAAGATACAGATATGTGACATTGGCTATACTGTGCAGCTATCTATATGCAAGATCCCTATATATTCAAAACAATAGTCAGACTACTCTACTATAGTGTTGAACAGCTTTTAGCAGGCTGAACATTTGAAACATTTACTGTATCTGAATGATTTTATAAATCTACTGTACGTAACTGAGTAAATATATTAACAAATTGCATCTTCTTCATAGACCTATTTAGATGGCTTTCACGGTGTTCAGTTTGCTATTCCCATTGTTAATAAAACAATAAAACAGTGTTCAGACAACCATAATCAGAAAAACAAAACCCATATAAAATGGCATAAAGCAGTCATACATTGCAGTCTGTAGCCTTTATACTGCCGATCAATCACAAATTATTTTTGTCTACTGTAAATAATGTAATAAATATACTGATTAAAAACAACATCGCATCTCTCTAGCTATCAGCTAGCGGTTATGTATCATGCTAACGCAAGCTACGACGTGAACCGGCGGAAAGGAAGAGGTCATAACCCCGTGACCCCAGGTCCTGTGAAGCTGGGCTGGAGGTGACAGCCCGGGTGGAGGGCCACAGCTCCGCGAGTGGAGGGCCACAGTGTCAAGTGACCGCAGAGGGGGAAGTGGCCGTGACACAGCGGACGGTGTGCGGTTACGGTTAACCGCAGAGTGCCGGGCCTCATCGCTATTGCCGTTGAGAGGGAGGGAGGGAAAAGAAAGAATAGAAAAAAAAAAGAAAGCTACTCCATTCACAAGAAGACGCACTGTAATCCGAGTGTCTGACACCCATTATTTTTTCTTCACCCCAGACCTCCTCCGCCCCCCAGTCCCGGCCCACCTTAGCCTATATTTCTCTTTCCGCCAGGGTGTCTTGCCTGAGTGGAGGTGAGCAGTCTCTGTGCGTTCTAAAACGTTCACGTTAGACGTGCTCCCCGTGTCAGCTCTCTGTGGGTTAGCCACATGCGGTTAGCTGAGTACAATTACCTTGCTATCGCACCAGTTTGTTTGTCAAGGCTGAGCTAACAAGCTAACACGCTAAGCAGGACACAGCTTACCGTAAAATATATCTATTGTGTTGAATGAATGTGCATAGCCTACATACTGTCCACAGCATTTGTACAACATGGCATGGAGTTTTCAGCTGTCCACCCCATGGACATATTATATCTGGATACAGCACTTAAAAATGGGGCGGCCATTAATCGTAAAGTGCTCCCAGAGCGTATATGCAGCTAATACTGGGTGAAGCTTGTCACTACTGCGTTTATATGTCCTAGCCACACTTCTCTATGCCTACCACGCATCCAGGAATCCATGCTCGTGTCGTGATGACTCAGTCAAGCGAAAGGATAAAGCTTTCCTGGGCCACCTATTACACACTGCAGTGTGACAACGTGCAAGGAGGAAAGCAAGACATTCCCGCCTGATCATGGAAATCATTCGCCCACAGCACGTTATCCACCCACAGAAGGCCATCTTCTGCTATGCATGTTATTCACCGATCAGTGAAATAATGTACAGGTTCTTGTACTAGTCACGCACAACGGAAAAGTTCACAAAGCAAACGTTTGCTGCGAGGCCCTTTTACATCAAACATTACTTTTTTCTAGTGTATTATTTGCACTTCAATTCAATAATTATGAATGTATTAAGGTTTTATCTGCTTTAAGGTAGACTTTTCATACTTTCACCGAGCTATTAAATGAGTTGAACCATTGATGTTACATAACAATTGCAGAACAACCCATTAACATTCTGCAGCAGCCAGCAAAAGCTTGGATGTCTACTGTATGCGGTCCATATTTTATATTTCTTTGAATTATTTCTGGAACAAATTCACCTCTTTTTTCATGTTGATAATTTCTGACACAAATCTGGTGTAAATGGGCTTTAACCTGATGGATTTAACTCTTTGATTCCTGATTGGTTTATGGCGGACCGACGCTACTAATTTGCTGTCGTCATCAAGCTGCATTTCCTCAAAAGAACAAAGGTTCATAAATAAGGTGTCAGTTGGTGTCAGCTGTAACAGAAAAGCTTGGACAGTTGGGAGACGTCAATTAAGCGAAGGGATCGGTCACATCAAGTCAAAACATTTGTGTTGCAAGGACAAATAAAATGTGCTTAGAATTTATACCAAGGTTCAATACCGACTCTTAGGCTTCATAGAGTAGCATGTGGGTTGTCGCCCACCGTGCTCAAGAGCCAGAGGAGCTACATCGGGCCTTGGCCCTGGGCACCACCAGGATCTCGTCCCCGTCCTGGATGCTGTAGGAGTGCAGCGCGCGGCAGCCGTACTTCATCTCCTCGGGCCCCACCACGGACGCCAGCTCCCGGGCGACGTAGAAGAGCCTCATGCCCCCGGCGGGCAGCTCCACCAGGGACCTCAGCCGCTTCCTCAGCTCCCCGACCGTCTGCTCCAGGCTCAGGCTGACGGTCTCCACCCTGTCCCCCCAGCGCACGTCCACCGCGGCGCTGCGGGGGCTGAGGTCCACCTCGGCCAGCGGTGCCAGGCGGCCATATTTGGCTACCAGCTCGTGGTACCTTGGGGAGGGGGGGGGAGAGAGCGGACAAATAAGTGGAATTAATGGACGACGTTTCCCGCCGTCTAGACTTCTTGCAGGAACGGGAGGGAGGGAGACGCAGGTGCTGCTAGCGAGAACGGACTTTATAATTTGAGGGTAAATAATATGAGGTCATTCGACCGTGCTTTTCTGAACGTGTGTGTGAATACGTGCACTCTTGCGCGTGTGTGTGTAGGGTTGGGTGAGAGTTGTGGGGGTGGAGAAGGAGAAGGGGAGAAACACTGAGTTCTCTGCCTCTCCCCTGCCGTGAGAAAGCTCTCAGCCACCTCTGGGGACGGCTGCCTCCAGATAAGAACCCGGGAACGATTAAATAAAATCCCGTAGAAAGGGCCAGCGCTTTTAAGGCTACTGTACCAGCTGGACCAATCAAAGCAATTTCCCTTCCCTCCCTAAATACCGCCCCACAAAGCAAATCCCCCGGCCTGCAGTTCCTGGCCAAAACTCCCGGTGCACCCTGGGAATTCTCTTCTAAGACCACAGTGCACAAAGTGCCATTCTAGGAGAAGCTATTTAGCTAAAAGGTCTCGTTTCATGTGGTAAGTGTGGTTTAATGCGATAAATAATCTTAACGAGTGATAACAAAGGTATGCTGAATGTTATGTCCAATAGTATTTAGTAACAGAGACACAAATCTGCGCTGTTAATAGCTGACTGCTTTGAACAGCACCAGCGTATCGAGGCTGGTATGGTTGCTATCTAGCCTAGATCTTTATTGACTACTCTTTCTCTCTCTGCTGTTTTTTTTAATCCCTTAAACTTGCCCATTCTCAAGTCTGCCGGTTGAAAGAAGACCTGCTAGGAAGCTGAATTGCTCATTTCCTCACTGGATCCTGCCCCGGACCTCTACTTCTTCCTCTTTCAGACCCTCTCTACCTCTTCTACGGCTATTTGGTTTCACATATTTTCTATTCCTACCTTGCGGCTTTATCTTCCCACTCACCTAATCCCTCCCCCTTCCAGCCAAGTCATATCTTTCACTTTCTTGATTTCTTTCTTGAGTTTACTGTTAACACAGTTGCTAGTTGCTCAAGATTTTCACACCCATTTCCATACATCCATTCTCTCTCTCTCTCTCTCTCTCTCTCTCTCTCTCTCACACACACGTCTTGTCAGATCTCCACGGGCTGCCGGTGGGGGGATGTAGGGGGGGAGGTGTGTGCGTTACCCGCCCCGACAACCCTGATCGGCGAGGGCATGTGGGTCACGACCAGTCCCCTCATCCGTATAGGAAAGTGATAGCATCGTGTCAGCTGACTCACACACTCAACAGCGTACATATACGCCATATAAAAGGTGGAGGCAGCGATTGTATGCGGATACACTTTTGGTTAAAGTCAGGGAATATCAGCGAGAACATTAAAAGGTATAGTCAGCTACCACAAGCTAATTGTACACTAATACACTTTTGGTTAAAGTCAGGGAATATCAGCGAGAACATTAAAATGTATAGTCAGCTACCACAAGCTAGTTGTAAGCTAATACAATTTTCAAATTCACCGAATATCTCATGCATGCATTTCGCTAGCTTAGCGTTCTCTGTGCGTGCTGAAAAACATGCTTGGTACTGACTCCGTAAATAGCAACACAAACAAAGCACCACACACAACAACAAAGCCAATTTGCTTTGTCAATATACAGTCAATGAGTTTCCGTGTGTGAGGTGGAGCTACAGAGGGATACCGTTTTGATTTGAGCTCAAAGGCAAACGTTCTCGAGAATAACTAACCCCGCCTTTAAAAAAGATGAATTCAGCGATTGTAAGATAATACATATTTTGTTTAATTATGTGAATATATTCTCACTGTCCCACTAGCTGCCCGGTCTATCACTCTGGTGTCAGTAAATGGGAACATAAACAATGTGGTGCAGACCGCACCACAAAACACTATCCCAGCACTGGCAAAGCCTTTCCAATGTGGGGGGGCAGATATTCTGTAACCTGACACGCCAGAGGAATTGTTGTCACAAGTCCATCTGGGGAGCCGTACATTGAATGATGTTGTTTGTGAATGGCTGTACTTCAAATAATACTAAATAATACTTGGCAGTTGATTGGATGAACCATCTGGTCGTTTTCGCTGTGGGCACCATGGTCGGCACACCTTAACCACACCTGTGTGTGTGTGT
>JAOEGT010000006.1:2641575-2673997 GCA_025447795.1 Speoplatyrhinus poulsoni | reverse complement strand
GAGAGGGAGAGAGAGAGAGTAAGAGGGGGAGAAAGGAAGGGAGGGAGAGAGAGAGATAGATGGAGGGAGAGAGGGGGGAAGGGAGAGAGGGAGGGTGTAGTGAGTGTGTGAGAGAGAGAGAGAGAGAGAGAGAGAGGAGGAGGGAGAGAGAGATAAATTGTGTGAGGCAGAGAGAACAGGACATGTCAGTTGCATGCATGTTTTAACACCAATAAGGCCAATGAAGTGTTTCCTTCACTCAGTCCTTCAAATGTCAATAATTTACTCAATAATCCAGGTATGAATATGATAATTGCGGTTGTTGATTAACTATTGGAAGATATGTAAATCCACAATCTTCATCAGTTGACGAGTGAACAACAAAGAACAATATTTGTTTACTAACAGTGTGAAAACATAACTTTTAATTGCTGTTCATATTGTAATTGGTCCTGTGTGAATCCAACAAGATAACATTACCTGCTTATTAGTGTCACTATACTGGAGACTATAGTGTTGGGAAATATACAGGCAGAAGTGGCATAATGGTGTGTATGTACAGTATAAATCACTCGCTGCTTTAACACACGGTCTCGCTGCAACGGACAAAGTGATGTCTTGACAATTACAAGCAGCTGAACAAAGAGTTTGTCTAAAAAGACTGAGCCGTGGGCTTGCTTACCTTGTAAATTGTCTTGTGATGTAGGAAACGATGTATCCAGTAGATACACATGTCAGTGAACAGAAGGAATGAAACTGTGCTCACCAACACCCCAGTCCATCCTGCAAGACACAGCCTCCGCTGAATTAGCGAGCTAATTTCTGAACTCAAGCACAAACAATACTCGTGTTATTCGCTAAATGAAGCTAGCTCCTTCCTCACCCATGGGAGACTCGCTGACATTGTCATAGAGCTTGCTGTAACCCCTGACCTCAGCGAAAAACAAGGCCACTGTGGGGATGCTGATCCAGGGGAGGGAGGTCATGGCGTACTTGATCTCTCTCTGCACCTGGTTCTGAGAACACAAAAGGTTTCACTCTCAAGAAATCCACCATGTATACAGTTTCTGATATGATTATTGTACATTTACACTAGTGACACCCTTCCCCCCCCATGCAAACACACACACACGCCTAGTGTTCAGCTCAGCTTTTACACACCACGGAGTCTAACTCTAGGGACCCTGGTGTTCAACTTGATGGTCCGCACATTGTGTGCAGCCGAGGCTGCATCAACGCTTAGCGTACGCTGCAACACTACGCTTCTTTAAATAATCTTGGCTTAAAGGCAGCGCATAAGTGGAGCCTATATTCAAAGATGTTAGAATTATGCAATATAGACAGAGCACTGCAATACATTTCAATGGAACGCTGCAGGTGGGCGTGTCAACAACAACATTTAGTTGGGGAGGCTGATGTAAGCAGCACCCAGACAGCTAAATCTACCATGCATGGCCTGATGCAAAGTCAATTGACCTCAAAACTGGTTGCTGCAGAACTACAGTTGTGGCTTCAGACTGATCATAGGTACTTGGGAATTAATGTAATATACTCAAAATACCCGTTAACGCCCCCAGAGGTAAATAATGTGCAATATTGTGGTGAAATCCATGGACCTCCCCCATTGAAAGGGTAGCCTGGCGATCCACGGCCCCCGGGCACCGGCCTGGCCTATTACTACAGCCTTGAGTGTTTTGCTGCACCTCTAGAAACTGTGGGTGTTTCATGAGGTCATGGTCAAATATGAGGTAGTAGCTGATGGCACCCAGGCCCAGGTAGAGGACCGCAGCCCCCAGGTTGGTCAACACCAGCAGGCTGATGATCTGGCGCGCTGCCCCATCCTCGGGCCACGACGCCGGGTAAACGTGGGGCGTGAGGATGTAATAGTCTGCAACATTCAGCACAAGATCCATGACCGAATCTGTAAAACACATGACAGAGTTTCTTTGTAAAAGGAACACAGATCGACATGTTACTGTAGAGTCGGCCACAAAGCAGGTAAACCTTTGATTTTATAAGATAAATGTGACTGACAATGAAAATTATAATCTCTAAATGTAGGCTAGAAATGAGGCCTACATCTGTATTGTCATGCTGAAAATTAACCACATTTGTTCAGTGAATTATTTTTTACCAGTGAAAAACATTATTGTAATAAAAATACATGGATCATTTTTTTTTTATTATTTTAGATAAAAAAAATAAAAAAAAAGTATTCTAGTGACATAAGAAGAACTATTGAACATATGCTATAATCATGACAACATGTAGAGGAGAACGAGGTAAATTGAGCCACCCACTACATCTAGGTAACCATAAACACTATATCTACTGTAGGTAACCATAAGCAAAGGCTATTATCTGACCACATATTAAAGAAGTAAAGTAGACAATGGTCAACCCATCTTAAACTCAAGCAAGTGGTATATGCAAACCAGAGCAAAATAAATTACTTTTGTCATCTGAAGTGAATTAATCATTTTACAAATGTTTTCCAACTTAATTAAAATAGATATGTTTTAGACATAATTACATGTTATTTTAAGTCAGTGTAAGCTACAAAACAAGGAAATGAACTTTGCACAGTTATTGAGCTGAACCTTTGTGTGAAACAGTTTTGTCAAAATGGAGGTTGTTGGGTAAAATGTGCCAGTGATGTTGGGGCAAGTCATTATAGGCTGCATAGTTAGAGTAACCGGTGTATTTAAGTATTATTTTGTTATATTTGACATACAGTACACACAAACACACACACTAAGTGTGTCACCGGTTCAAGTTTATGTTAATGTTATATGTTAGTGTTGACGTAAAACATATCTAATTGTTGTTAAGTTTATGACACACACAAACATGTTGTAGCCTACATAATAGTATACCCCACATCACAATTACACATTGCCTACATTCTATATGTAACACAAAAATCTGTTGAATCTTAACTGAAAAGTTAAAATGTGGAACAACAAATTGTCAAACTGACTATTGAATGAATATCATAATCAAGATTATATCAAAATAGTTATATTTTGTCTAATTTTAATGGCACTAAATGTACCCCATACATATGCTCATTTTACCTGGGGGAAACCTTTTTTGATGGGGCATTGTTCTAAAACCACAATAATTAGATAACCTGTTTTAATTGCCAGAGGTGCACAACAATTTGAGGTACATATATTAACTATTATTTCAACAACCACTTTTATTTTGTAGTACAATCATAAAATGTAAATAGTGGCTAATCTTACACTATTACCGATAGCCTACTGCTTATGTAGCCTACAAAACTGATCACAGTTACGAGGCACATGAAGTTCTACCAAATATTGCATTTTAATAAGCAAGGTAAAGCTACGCTGCCCTGTGGATGTTTTTCTTTAAATGACTACGTTACCTGCGCATGTGTCGCTACCCCGCTACGGTCCAGGAGAGAAATGATGTACGTGGTACGTCATTGGGCAGACAAGTAGGCGAACTATAGCCGCCCTCTCCTGCGTCATGCAGTCAACATCCAATGAGATTGCACTTCCTCATCACGAAAGGTTTGTTATTGAATCGCGATTGGATAACCGTCCAGTCTGCTCATGGTGCTATGAATTCACACCATAGAACTATATAATAACGATTTAAAGAGTTTACAGAGACGGCAATTAACACAATGCGACATGCATATTTTCAAATGAGAAACACAATTATAAAAATAAAATAATAAAATAATGTGAGAAACAAGAAAATAATGTTGCTGTCTGTAAACTTAAAAATATAAAAGGTCTTCAAGATCAAACCAGTTATTATGCTATTATGTTTTTAAAAACAATATAAAATTGTATTAAACGACGGGAAGTAATTTACACTAGCAAACGATTCACATTTCATGATAGTCTACATTATTATAGGCTACCATCAATTAATGTAGAATTCCTTATAATGTAATCAGTTAAATCACCACAAGGTGGAGCCAAATGTATGTCTACATTTACAAGGATTGTAAATTACTGTTTTAAAATGTCTTTCTAATAACAATGCATTGCTTTATGGCACATGAACACGATAATGGATATAAAGCAATAATAGAGAGAACTTAAAATTGGCCTACGGTGCTGGTTTATGTACGCAGTGCAAAAATAATTTATGCTTTGATGATTCCTTCAAACGTGGAAACAGTAGAAAATGGTAATCAATGTTTTATTCAGCAATCAAGAGGGTTTAAAGTTAAATTGACTGAGTGAGATTTTGGCAGATGGATTATTTTTTAGATTGAAGTAGAAAGATAAAGACATGACAGTACAACATTTTACTCAAACAAGACTAGTAGCTCAATGGCATTACATATTCACAGAAATATAGCATACCTTTTACAACTTGAAGAGGAAGTAGGCCTTTTCTGTTAAATACATAAATAAAACTCTAAAACGCCCCTATTGGTTTACTTAATAGTAATAAAACACATTATATTAGGCATATTAGGCTACAGGCCTTTTCATTTTCTTTTTGTAGAATGAGAGATTACTTTTATGTTTAGTTAAATATGTAATAAATCTGCCTGAAGAGAAAAATATATTAAATTTGACAAGAGGGTAATGAACCTTTGCAGCCATTATTTTAGACAACCCATTTCAGAGAGTCGTTGAGCTCTGATGAAATTTCTATTAAACATAGCTGAGTGATTTCTGTATTGTCTTTAGTGATAAAGACACCATTTTGTTCTTGCCAATTTACTTGAAAACTCCTGGAATCATTAATTGCATCAAAAGAACTCACCCTTTCCTTAATAATTCAACTGCAAGAACATTAAAATGCTGTGTTTCATTCCACTCGGAAACACTGAAATTCCCACCTGCTAGTTAGTATATAAAAAGTGCAAATGAACACTGTTGGAAACCAACAGGTCCTTGATGCAATTTAAGTCAATGAGTTTCGAGGTTTGATGCTCCAAAATCGATCTTAAAAGATTGGACATATTCAAAACAGAAAATGCGAACAAAAGCTTGCAGTATATAGTGCTATCACAGTCTGGTGCTGACATCTGGCACAAAAATACACATTGAATGTGTCAAAAATGTACAAGATGCAGCAGCTAAGCAACAATTCTTGTTGAAAACACAGATGAGCAAGTAGCAGAGCAGATTTATTGAAATATGAACACAGTGGGAGAAACAGTATCAATCTGTCCGTTGGTCCGCAAGTCTTTTCTATGTGTAAATACCATGGCGTATGAGATGTTACCACGGGATCTCACAACTTCAAAGCTCAAATTGTGAGATTGAAAACCATGTGTGCTCCATTCAATATTTACCATATACTGGCTAGAAGATCCTCAATATTTATTCTCCCCCTCTTGCATCTTGGTCATGAATAATGACATGTAATGCCATATCTGTTGAGATTCAGATGCCCACAGCTGGAGTGCGTCAGTCATTTATGCGGCTCCTTGAAATCAACACAAACGCTACCCCACAAGACACAATGACAGCTAAACAGTGTGCATCTCCATCTTGAAAATGACCCACCCCAGGTAGCAATTAGCAGCATGGTCCCCTAGGAGACATGTTGTGCACCTGATTTTAATGAACTGCATTGCATTAACAAGATCCCCACCCCCATTTTGCTTCTTAAAACCACCATCGCCAACAGCAGAGCCCCTGTTGATAAGAAATACTCAGTCAACACGTCTATCAGTCGAAGCCAGAGGCATTCTGAGCTAAGACAGAAATATTGACAAAGTGTCTGCTGGACATCTTAGCTTGCCCAGGGTTGCAAAATACCAATTGCAAGAGTGTGGACACCTTGTTGCTGGAAGCTTGTCTACATGCATGTGTGAACTGTGACAACCTCTTGTTGTTACACTCACTCACTCAATATCTATCTATCTATCTATCTATCTATCTATCTATCTATCTATCTATCTATCTATCTATCTATCTATCTATCTATCTAACTAACTGTTCCATTAGTGCATCTGTATTTAGTGACTTTCCAGTAGGGGTGCAATATATCGACTCAGTATCGTCATCGCAATATCACGTTGCGCAATATCATATTGAAAATGTTGCAGGAAGTGCAATATTCAGTTTATTTAGTGGAGAGGTGCGTCCGTTGGCTGTTTGGCTTAGCTGTGTTTGATTTAGACAGAACAGTTAGATGTGTGGCTGAGGAACATAATTACATAATAGAGATAGAAAAGGGAACATTAGTGGACAATAAGAATGCCTCCTCGGTAGCTTGGAATAACTGTTATTGCACGAGTCCAATATGACTGTCAGTTGAAAATGTGTTGCTTGATGTGTTATGCAAATATGCTGATGCATTTTCCCATAACCTTTGTGTTTTTACTTATGTTTAAAAGTATTGAAATTAATATTGATATTGCAATGTTCATGATGAATATCACATTTTGTCAATGTCGCACGCCTACTGCCCAGTATATTTGTAGCCTGGCTCTGCCCCCATAATTGCTCTCAGCTGAAATACATTAAGTTGAGACTACAGTCTGGAAACTCTGCTCGCTTTACAGCCACCCTGCTGGCGGACCAATCAGGGTAGGTTGAGTGCCATGATATTGAGGTCAAGTAAGTGTGTTTCAAAATGGTGGTAGAGCTAGATGAGGCGATCAGAACAGTAGCAGCAACGCCGAATGGTTAGAGGCTGTCCAATAGTTTCATAATTAACCAGAGAACTATACGTCCATTAGGATGCAAAGACTGTTAACACTTCCTAAAGGAGCATGCCCAGACCCTACTCACAAAGTGCATGTTGGTTCTGGTTACACCACGCTAATACATTTCTGCTTTTGCTAGAATTATCAGCCTCTACAGTCTACAGTCACATTTACAGTCTTAAGAAAATGTGGCTCTGTTCACAAACTGGCAATCGCTTTGCAGCCTCTATTTCCTCATTGGAAAACCTCTATATAATCTTAATAAATAAAAATGACCTTCAAAAATGTAGGGCATAACTGCAATATATTTAAACATTTTATGCGGTTACTTCTGTAAAGTTGGAAGTAAATAAACATGAACGTGACTCACAACATAGGGGTCAGCCAGCCTATTAGATGCAACTGTATTTATTGGTTAACAGTAGCCTACAGTAGAAAAGGCTTAACAATATCCTGTCGATGTACAAAACAAGACACACACACACACACACACACACACAACATGCCTTCTAATGCAACCATTCTTGAACCAAACAAAAGCATACATTTTGTCAAAACAGGGGAGAAGAATTATCCCATGAAGCATCAGGGATGGGAAATAATATTCCAAAACCTGACAGCAACTTGCTTAAGGATGCTTACAGATAGGCCAGAAAGGTATGACCTTTCAGGTGGAAGTCAACAGTCCTAACCCCTTGACTGTACCGCACCCTCGATGTTCAAAATTCCAGCCACTAGCCCAGATCTAGCGCAGATCCCTGCAGGAAATGAATTTGAGTGAAGCAAGTCTGGCAAAGAATCAGTCCAACCAGCACTGCTGGATGACCTTGAAGCAATGCTATAGTCATATTACTCATATATTGTATATAGCATGTGTGACTGAATATCTTTGGTGATCTGCAGTGTGAACAAGCTACCTCTGACTCCTGCTCATAATAAAAACCTACTAAAGTGTCCAATTTTATACTTCTACTACTATTAGTTTAGCAAATGGGAAATAAATGTTGAAGCCAAGTAACAATAACATTTCTTTCCATTTTAGCTGAAGAGCTTTAGTACTTGATGAAAGATACTGTAATCTTTTATTTCTTTAACTTTCTGATCTTGAGAAAATAGGAATGAATAAGAGAACGCCAACATTTCCAGTTGCAGACATACAACACCTAACATCCTCCAAACAGATAAAAATACATTGACAGCAGAGCTAAACCTTGACAGCAAACAGTGAAAAGTATATTTGAACCCTCTTTTATAATGGACTGGACACAGAAACATATCCATACAAAAGACAAAAGATAAATATAAAGAATAAAGGTACTGTACACCCCTAATGCTTTGCTAATGCAGCTATTACATAGTTTTACTATACTCTTACTACAAATACTATTGCCAGAAGTACTGCACAACCCATTCCTGCAGTGAAGACATTTCTGCAGGATATAAAAGTTTCATACACCTGCAGGAATACATCTGATTATCAGGGCTTTCCTTCAGCAGACTACTATAGGCTACTATATACTGTCTGTCTGTACATGTGATTGAAGAAGTACACATATACTACTGTATAATCATTTATATGATACAAGATGATGTCAAAGTACTTGTGATTGGTCCCACCACCAGGTCCATTATTATTGTCAGAGGAGGGAACGAGGTGGAGAGAGACAGCTCCGTAACTCTGCTGCAGCAGCAGAGGAGCATTATGGGTAGCGATAGATAGCACAGTATCAGCAGAAGCATGCAGACATGATGGAGGGAACACAGGGAGAGAACAAATACATCACGTGGATGAATGGGCTGGTCGAGCAGAGGGCAGAGAAGTCTGCACGGGCCCAGGAAACGGCCTCCCCGCTCAGAGCCTGTGTGTGGAGAGGTGGAGGAGCTCAAGGTACAAGCTGTTGCTTCATGGACACCACGGTCTCTGACTGGAAGACCACCGTCCTGGAGCTTCAGGGACTTCAACATGGTCTCTGACTGGAAGACCACTATCCTGGAGCTTCACGAATTTCAACGCGGTCTCTGACTGGAAGACCACCGTTCTGGAGCTTCACGGACTTCAAGATGGTCTCTGACTGGAAGACCACCGTCCTGGAGCTTCACGGACTTCAACGCGGTCTCTGACTGGAAGACCACCGTCCTGGGAGGAGCAGGAGAGCACCTATAGCGACGACCTCCCGGCTGAAAATGAGAAGACGACATGTGACCTCCGGCCAGCAGTTGAAGGAGCAGAAATGGGAGAAGCTTGCTCACTAGGACTGCAAGCACCTGCCAGGAAGGAGGAAAAGGAGCAGAAGATCTCTCTCTCTCCTCTGTGCTCAGAGGTCAACTGGGAGGAATATCACCAGAACCTGAAACAAGCTCTAAATTATGATTTTCTTTCACAGTATAACCCACACAGATAATTATACAACCATGAAATCATTACATATTAGATTAAAAACAACAATACATTTCATAAGAAACATTTAAAAAAAAAACTCAGATGTTAAGGTTGAGTTATTTATTTATAATACGGTTTATTTCAGAATCACAAGTACGCCCATGGCAACAGGCAGTGCTTTTTTGTCACACAGGAGACAATCTAGATAATGTTTGGCAGGACTTCGAGGGACCACTGTGATATTTGATTGGGATAAATGGACGTTGATGTTCTATCCCTTCTGTCCCCAATCGCTTTTAATTTAGTGCTGTTGTGGGGGATATGCTTCTCATCATCAATCAGCAAGATAAATGAATCCCTGGCGGCGTTTGTGCGAGGTAGGCAGAGAAAGAGAGACGGGGTGGGGAGGAAGGTGGAAGACAAAAGCAAAGGGGAGTGCTAAATAAATCAAGTCGGCTTTAATTAATTCACCTTGGATTAGAGGACGTGGCTAATGCCACTAGCTTGATATTCAGGATTCTGCTGTATTGTGCTAACTGTCAATAAATGGATGCGAGTGGCCATTCAACATGGCTAATTATGCACTAGCCGATAGCTAAAGAAGGCTTTTGCATTAGGCCTACCTAGTACCTACGGCTGTGGGCTGATCTGCAGCAACAGTTCCATTGATTTGAGGCGCAGGCTTGTCTCACTGACACCTATATCGTTATGACGTCTTCGTGTATGACATGGATACACGCCCACGTTATGTTTTTAGTGCTTCACACAAGGAGACAATTTTACATATTGCTTTCTCAATTGGTCACCAGCAAATAATATTAGACTGTTTTATTTGCACTTCCAATGACTATTTAAAAATACAAATTATTTTACCTAATTATTATTTTCAAAACATTGTGATTGTATGTGATTGTGCATTTCCCAATTTGGCCACAAGAAGGCACTCTCTTCCCATTTCATAGCTCAACAAGTCCGAATGCAGTAGCTTTGATAGATGAAAGGCCTACAGGGAGATGCACAAAACAATTGGGTCATGGTCATAAGTGGTGATGTAACACCTCAAATCCAAATGACATTTGCCTCCTAAGAGACAAAGTAAACTAAATAGAGAAGACCAATATTAGGACTTTTCACCCAGGAGACCACTGTGATATTTTGGCTCTCTCTTAAAGCAGGCTTCCAGAAGTTTGGACCTCCTGTGAGTTTTTGTTGACCAACGGTCACCGAATTCAATAACATTTTATCTTTACATCTCAACTTGCTTTAGCTCTACTTATTTGTTAATATAGTTGTTTTCTGTGCCATTTTGTGCCTGTACCGGCCCTTAAACTTACAGAGTTGAATTGAGGAATCACACACAGCTGTAATTACTGTCAGCTACACTTTTACAAAATAAAACAGGGGGCATACTGTACAGCACATGGTATTATTAGACTAACCACATATTGCATTACATAGGCAGCTATCTCACACTTCATAATTCATGAATATAACTTCTGCAGTTCATGTTTGTCCAGGTCTTATCACACCGATAACCAAACATTTGTGGATAAATATACATTTTGTATTTTATGATCGCTCCTTCACCTCAACCAATTAAATTTAAAATATGAATATAATGAAAACAAAAAGAGAAACAGATTAGAGAAAGACAGTGTTATATTCCCATATATTCTGTCATATCTAGAGTAGATAAAAGCCATCTAAAACCCAACAATAAAAGGGCATAGTTTATAATCTAAAAAATAACATGAATAATTAATGAGGCTCTTTGATTGAAACTAAGTGAACTTGTTTACAGGACACATTTGATAAAACCTTAATTAATCTAACTGTAACCAATGGTGCAAATAATTGCATAAATGATATTAAAGTCTGCACAGCTGCTTCCATTAAAAAAAAACATGTTCTATAGTTCCTAAAACATAATCTGAGTTTTTAGCTTGGCCCATTAACAATGAAAAGGTAACAAATGAATGCGTATTTGTGATGTACTTGCCCCCAAGCCACAACATGTTCACAAATGTACTACCAACACTAACCTTTTAATATGCCTTTTAATCAAAAAGCCTTCTGCAAATATGGGCAAAAATCTTGAGAGTTACACAGAGACATTAGATATATTCACATCACTGGTAGGTAGTCAAGTGTCTTACGGGGGTATAAACCCCAGTGTGGCGTTTGAGCAGGTCCTGGTGCCAAGTCCATCCTGGTTTGACATGAAACAAAGGCCAAGACACCCTCACGGGTTTCTTAAACCGACGGCAGAAGTACCGGTATAGCCTTGGGCTTGTTCCTTGTCTTGCCCTACAGCTGGAGAGAAAAATGTTTCCCTGGCCAGCTCACCCAAGGCACACATTGTATTTGTCCACCAAACACGTACTGTAGTACATACTCTTTAAGCAGGCTGGAGCCCTTGAAGACACCTCTGGTCCTATGCATGATTCTGATCCATTATTTATACCAGTGCTGCTAATTTCAAATACACATGTTGAAAGCAAGTTGTCCATTGATTATATTACGTGCATTAAAAAGTGAAAACAAGCAAGTTGTTACGACTGTTGTTAAGATTCCCCCAGAGATTTAATGGATAATGCCCCTGTCATTTTACAACTACATTTTTTTTGTCATCATAGCTTACTACAAGAAAAAATATCTTGTATAAAAAAAAGACTATGTCCTTTCTCTGTAAAACATTTATTGGCCATCAAGCCAGTGAAAGCTCATAACAAAACAATGTAACTGCTGTATTAAAGGTTGCAACAATATCTGTTCTCCTCATGTAAATGTGGTCTGGATTAGGTCCCCAGATCCCATTTCACCAACCAAGTCCAATGTGCTCAAGTGTCAAGTGTGGGAATTCCATTAAAAAAATAATTTCCCCTCAAAAAATATCCAACTTAAAATAAACCACAATATTAAAACATTGTACTTTTAAGCAATTGTTGACATACGCTAACTGCTGTAACTATTCGCTCTTTGCAAAAATTTACTTTGGAATGGAAAACATTATTTATTGATACATTACCTTAAACCCTATAGTACAATGATGAATGGTATAACATAATGAGTAAGCCATAATTAGAAACTCTTAATCACCAAAAGGAATCTAATTTAATAAGCATGTAATTGTAAGGGGAACTTGGTCCATATCTGAATGAAATGAATGATTAAATCTGTCTCGACGACTAGAAGCAAGCCTTAGGAAACAGATAGGCTTCCAGAACCTTGTGCTGTTTGTTGTTTGAAAATGACCATTGGTCAAGACTCACCCTTAATTACCTGTTTACACCTGTTGTTTACATCTGTTGTTTACATGCTGGAGTTTACACCTGTTGTTTACATGCTGGAGTTGTATAAACATGTCATAGTTACTCCTTTAATTCACCTACACATATGTAATGTTGTTGATTGGAGAATAGAACAATAGTGTACATAGGAGAACTTGGGTACATATGTATATTTGATGAATAAATAAATTAATTGATGTATTGATGATGAATCTGTTTGACAACAACTTGAATGATCAATTATCCACCGACTGAACAGTACGAAAGAAAATTTGCAACTTGCACAACCTGTTACGTTAAGTAAGCAAAAAATAAAATATTTTAATAGGGAAATATCAGTGTATTCATGGCCAGATTGACCCACCAGGGGGGCCTCTGGACAAGCAAACGCCAAAGATAACCCCGCCTTGCGGGAAGTGAGGGGGAGACCTTGACATTTGCTGCTGACTACACTGTAAAAATAAATATATATATATATAAAAAAAAATGAAAATTACTGTAAAAAAATAGGGAAATACTGTCAAATTAAAAAGATAATAAACTGTAAAAAAGAAAAGAAAAAAGAAAACAGTAATTTTCTGTACCATAGAAATATTTTTCAGGATTTTTACAAACCATAACCCTTTAAAAAGAAATTACTTTTATAAATGTTTCAGTACAGATAATAATTACGTTATTTTATTAAAATATAAATGAAAGACCGTACACATATAAAACTTGACCAAGAGTTCTACAGAGAAAGCCTGTTAATGTAGACAGCTTTTCACATCAAAAGCCATTTGAGTAATACTCCTCCCAAGACCAGGACCCCAGACTCAAATTGACACCAATAACAAAGAAAAACATGTCAACTGTTGTGGTGGGGAGTCTTACTGACATGCACCTGTAGGACTGCATTAATAACGTGAATTATACGTGAATCCCTACTACTCTTGAGCTGTTTTTTCCTCATGGTTTTGCACAAAATGGCGAAGCCGGTTGTGACCCGTGATTTGCCACTCAGTCACAAACGTTTAAACATTTTTTTTAAGCAGTTAACCTTCATCACTAGGCCAGATGTGTATATAAAATTGATATACACGTCTGGCCTATTGAGGCCAGACTATCTTTTCATTTACATGTCTAGTTACAATTAATATTATCAATAGTAACTAGACATATATATGAAAAAATAACCATAACTCGACAAGTTGTGGGGATGGGGGGGAGTTACGTGCACGACCCACTTAGGGATGAACAGGTTAAAAAGTGATATTTACTGTATTCAAGTTATACAGAATTGTTTTTGTTCTATCACATTTAAATAAACAGTATATTCTTGTAAATTGAATATGATTTCCTATCATTTTGAAATACAGAAAAAAAATGTGTAGAATGAATTGGGGAAAAAAGGGCCCCTCACATCAAACCAGGTCCACTGCCTTGGTCTTGGTGGCGGGACTCCTATACCTAGCGAAATCTACTGGCCCAGGTATACAATACAAAGGCACTTTGCACTGTATAGCGCAGATATTTTCACTTGCTATCTTCAAGCTCAAATGTAAACAATATCCGTCCGCAAGCAAAGCGTAGTACTACGGCTTTGTTCTTAAGAGCGGTGTTCACTTTGCTTATGCTGTTATTTACGGAGCCAGGGCTTTGTACAAGTATCAGATTATTTCTTTCAACACACACAGAGAACGGTAGTGAAATGCGAGAAATTTGATAAATTTGATAAAATGTGTATTACAATTATCTTGCAATAGCTGACTGTACCTTTAAGTTATACCCAGTTACCCAAAGACAACCAATAGTGATACAGCCCAAATCGGATCTATTGTATTTTACTATGATCAATTTTATCATAACCTTCTACCATATTGTGATTACATAGCCAGGTAGCTAAATTAGTATGTGTGAGGCTTTTCAAGCAGTCATTTGCAAGGTTTCTGATTACTGAAGGACCATACAATTGTATAACTTTGCTAATATCTTAGCTATGAACTTTGAGTGATTTGTTTGTTGTCACACTCGTGATGTGATTAGCCCCTTCAGACATCTCTTATCTTAATGACCTGGGGCATGTGCCCTATATGGTATAGTCTGATAGTGAGTGCCCTGTAAATCGTGAAGATTATAATCAAAATAGCCATCCTTCGGCTGAGTCAAATGCTATTACAATGCAGACCATGTTGAGAAATCTGCTAGGCTGCATTGCTTGATATAACAGCTTTAACCTTTACACACACGCACACACATGCACTCGCATTTCTTCAATGTTTAAATTGGTTGTCAGGACCTTATTATATTGCCCTCTAATGCCCAATGTGCTCTTTTTCTGTCCAAGTTATGACTGTGCGTCAAAGTAGAATATACCAAAGTAACCAAAACTGTGCAACTGACTGGACTGGTAATTGCACAATGCATAGCATTTTAATGAGAATTAACTAATAACTAATAAGTAATGAAAACTTTACAACATCATAACCTTTTAAAGATTTTATTACGTTGATATAATATTTACTTAAAATGTAAGTTAATATAATAAAAGGATGTTATGTTGTCTGAACACCGTGTTTCCACGGAAACACAAATGTGGAGTACAGGAAGAGGGTCCTCCTCTTTTGAGTCTCAATCCAAAACATCATCACTGAATGGCTGACCCACTGCATGCATAAGCCCCTCCAACACTCATGCAGTTGTCCCTCCAAACCAGCGGGGGCAACCCTTCTGGGATGGGAAGGTGAGCGGTGGAAGAATGGAGTTGCACAGAGTGCGTAATATGTCAAATCAGAAATATGTTTGTCTCTATGGCAACAGGCTGACCGACATTCCCATGAATCCAGGAGTATGATCTTGTTTCTGGCTGATCGTTTGTCTCATGGCTTGGAAATATTCTGTGTTCAAATCAATAAACAGAATCTCAATTTATACAAGATGCTGGTTGAGAATGCACACAGCAGCCCTGACTGAGGAGCACCAAAATGGATTTTCAGCACGAGTGTGAATGTTGTTGAATTTATTAGAGCTCTACAAGCTCTCCCCGGAGCATTGCATTTCTATTAATTAAGGGGCCGGTTGTTTTATATGTCCATGTTATTTTAGACGCGTGATGAAGTTTTTATAACATTTTTGCTGCGAGATATTTACTTGGGGATATGCGATAGCGTTATATACTGTACATTTATTCTATGCAGCGATTCCCAGCTCAGATTCCGGGGTCTCTCTCGTCTACAGTATCCTCTTTGATATTTAGCAAATCAAAGGCTTAGTTTGTTTCATAAGTTTCATTTCATTTTTGAAGGCTCAACATTATCCAGTTACTCAGCTGAAAATAGAACAGAAGAAATGTTAACTCAGAATGTGTTGTATTCAAGGACCTCTCTTCTTAGAAACCTTATTTTAAAAGCAATCAACATTTTGGGCTCTGGCACGTCTCAAAATCCCATTATTCATGAGCGTACCATTGGCATGAACTAGTAGCAAACAGCCTGGCCAAATAACCACTTCTCAGGGCCTCACAGGAGCGCATAGTCATTTTTCAAATTGGTTTTACCAGTTTGACAGCAGGTGTCGTAGCTTGTGGATCATACCGGCATTGCACAAAAATGACCCCATTTTAATGAATAATGAGAGAGGACATGGCATAACAAAGTCACATGGGCCAAAGCAGGCTGTGGGAGAAAAAAGAAACACCAAATATGTTGAACATTTATATCTTTTCTTTTTTTTTAAATTTTTTTTTATTAAGACAAGAACACTTCATTGTTTTGTAAAAATGTCTATTTATGAACCAATACAAAATGTGTATGGGAATGTGGATCACTTTTTCTCCATTAATACACAGTAACATTTCCCAAAGACAGCAGTAAGACATAAAGAATATATCTGAAACAAGTGGTAAACAATCGAACCTCTTGGGAAATAAACAATCGTTAACTTAGTAAAGAAAGGCGACAGTGTGCTGGAACTGACAATTGTACAGCCATTTTACGCCTCCGCTCCCGCTTTGTTCTAACAGACGAGAGTACTAATCCTTTGTGAACTATGTCAACACAAAGCAATACTTAACACATTTATACAGTGCACCAAATATTAAGTAAAATACATAAAACATGTACAGCTCATATGCAAAATATTTCACGAAGGTTTGACTTTTGGATCTAAAATAACGTATCGTACTGTGGTGATGCTTCCGCATTGTGTACTTGCTTTGATGTCACTGACAGGTGGGGCCTAAACGCCGCCACCCACTGGCAGCGTCGCGTCAAGGAATGCAACGTTATCAGATATTCAGTGCATGTTTATGCCTTGACGCTCAAGACATAGAACAGCGTACTAAACGTTGGCGTTGACGCGCGTCAGATGCTGCGTTTTCAGACGCCAGAATTTCAGAACTAGTTATTTTTAACGGGCCCACTGGCAGCACGTCAATGGCAACATTTAGAATGAGGTCTCAGCTCCTCCGTCAATTTAACATTACCTTTTGAACGTCGCGTTCCTTGACGCACCGCCGAACGGCGCCGCCAATGGGCGGCGGCCTTTAACGTTGCATTCTACCTGAGATGCAGTCAAATTGTTCAGCAACGCATGAACCTGAGACAGGACATGATCAATGGCGTCTATTATGAGGACAGAAACAACCCTCACTAAATACACTATGACCCACTTTTGAACTGTCTTCCTGGTGCTATTAATTTAAGAAAGAAAAAAAAAAACATCTTAAAATAAATATTCTGCTATGAAAGTAAAACTTTTTTTTGCCGCCTTTGAGAATTTAATTTTCACCATATTTTATTTAGTTTTTCTCTCTTTACAATGGTTGGAGAAACAGGTCCAATTACAATTCAGAAAAACATTTGGAAGAACACGCGGCACTTCAAACCACAAACGTTAACGGGTATAAATAAATAATCTATAAGGGAGAAGACAATAGTGAGTTCTGTTCTTTTACTGGCAAGCACAAGTTTTGAGTCCTGTTTGAATGGAATCTGCCACACATCACTGAAGCAATAGTGCTCACTGATAAATACACACAATCTCAATCTAACAGATGGAAATCTGCTCTGTGATTCATAAAGCAACAAGAACATGTAAAGACAGTAAAACCATCAAGGTCCCTCCCGACCCAAACACACAAAACACAACAGTGTCATCAGCATAGTGTTAACTAAGTGGAAACTCCTTTTGTAAATACAATATTTCTATTTAAAATGTTTAACATAAAAAACAGCAGAATAGTTTTACAGACAACACATCTCTCATAATTGTTAGTTTCCTCCCCTCTTTAGCCACTTTACAAAAACCTTCATGCAACAGAAAGCTAAGAATTTGCCTTACCACCGACCCGCTATTAAAACGGGGACAACAATATTACATTGCTATCAAAAATATAGCACTTTCAACTCAAAGATAGCAATTTGGGTATTCCACATTAAAATGTACCAGAATATTTCTCCTTCATTCAGTCTTAACCACAAACCCAAAATATACACTAGACTGGAATGTGTATTTTAGCCTAACCTATGTCCTCCATGAAATCTGTTACTGTTGTGAACAACTGTAATCTCGGCCTCACTGTAAAAATGTTTTCATCAGATGTGAAAGTATTGAATCCTGCATCTTAGGAAACCAAGGGCACAAAACTGTCATTCATGGAGCACAACAGTACATAACATGAATGAAGCATGATTACATTACATTTGGCATTCCTCAAAACACCCCTAGTGGCACTATGAAACACATCCTTAGTGTGTTTTGGCAGATTATGCATGATCAAGCTTGAGACAAGATGTTGTTGTATAATGTACACATGCAGCAAATACTCAATGTTTATGCAGTCTAAAATAGTTTCAAAATAATGCAGTGTGATTGCTATACAGTCCCGTAATGTAACTACTGTCTCAAAACAAGGACATTTAATGCCATTTCTTTGTTTTGAGACACAGTAGTTGATCTTTGCTACGTGTTATACCAATCAATTCCAATTTGAACGAAGTGAAATCACAATAAAGTGTGATATAACAAAATTCACCAAAGTGTCATTCTAAGTAGTAAAAAATATTTCCTGGTACGGAGTAGCGTATAATATACATCTGCTTTTCCATTGCCTTAATTTACATGACTGTAGAGATGGACCGTGTCTCTGTGAGTTAGAATGGGATCAGCTATTTTGGATCCTGTGGCTGTGATCTGAATGATCATTTAAAGTGTTACATTAATTATAGATGTTTGCATGTGTTGACTGTTGCTCATATGATTGACACTGAGGCTGTGTACTGTATGCCAGTATAGCATGATTGACCGGGTGATTATAGAGTAGTAGTATCTTGGATGACAGACCACTGGTAACAACTTCAAACGATTTTGTTGTTATTTGTTCAGAGCATCTGATAATTTAGTTAAAGCACAACGAAAAAAAAAACGTTCAGCACTTTGAAGGGGAATAGACATCTTTTCTTTTTGTTTTAAACATAACTTGTGTGTTTAAAAAAACACAAGATGGCATTTAAGAGAATTCTGCTTAAATGCTGAATTGGGAAAATAAAACTAAGAGGATACATTTCCTTTTAGCAATGATATGTAAAGCTTTCCATGCATTTTTCGACTAGGTTGTGGCTTGAGACGAATCACAGTAGGCCGACACTTGAAATGGGTCCTTTTGTTATGCAGGGAGGGAAGGACATGTATACACACACGGGGTATGAGGTGGCTTAGTCATTTCTACCTTACAGTATATGAAAGCCAACAGCATACTGATAATTAAGGTAGCGGCATCGTGAGGGTTATGCTAATGAAGCCCAACACAAATCCAAGTGTGAACGTAAAACAAATTCAGAACAAGGCACAGAATTTTCTGCAAATGGCTGAAATAAAAATTCGTACCAGCAGTTTAGGAAGGTGTCAAATGGTGAAGGTCTCTACAGTGATTTCTGGCAACGTCTGGCCCGTCCCCTGACCCCACACCACTTTCTCATTGTACCAAAAAATCCCCTTAAATCCATCATTCATCCTTTTTTATTTGTATTTTAACCTTTTAAATGTTTTACTTAAACACACACACCGTGTACAGCTGCAGACTAGACTAAACACAGCTTTAAATCCAGGTCTTTCCTCTAAACTGCTTCTTCCTAACCAAACAACCCCCCCCCCCCCATCTCGAGGAGTCCTGCGGTCGTTAGATGTAGTACTCTTTCTTTTCGTCCGAGTTGGTGTGGCCGCCCTCGGCGTTTATGATGGCCGTGTCCGCGTCAGCCGCGTCGTCCGCACCCTTGGCTTCGTGCGTGAAATAGGTGCCTGTGGAGGAGAAGGTGACAGCCGTGTAGCCACGGGCGACAGGTTTAGGACACGTTCCCGCGCGGCAGCCTCATTACAGTTAGTGGGCTCTGTTGCCAGGGACACGCGTACGCAGGCCTTAGCGCGAGCTAGCTGTGGTATTCACACTAGCCACCGGACGGCTCATTTGTCATTCAAGATTGGCATATGGTAATCGATCCTCTCCAACAGCTCGCGGTGTTGGGCCATGTTAAGGGCTCCCCTTCAAATTAACCTTGCCAAGTTCAATGAGGAACCGGCAACTAGCGATTCCACTTCAAATCTAAATTTAACATGCATTCACATGAAAAATGACACGAGCTGCTGAGGTAAAAACTGAAAAGACTGCTCTTTTTTACATATCATATTCCCTACTGTGTATAATAGTCATGATTTAAAAATATAGATATATTTTAGGTATGCCTTTCAAGACGCTTTCAAGAAGGCGAGGCCAATGCCGGTATTACAGTTTAAAAGGGCAAGAAAACAATCAAAACATGAATATCCGATGTGCTTTGCTTATAACGGAGCATTACATTTCTATTACATCTGTGTTTATGTGTGCATGAGTTAAAGCTGAAACTTTAAACGGCATGTGCCCCTGCACGTACCTTTGTGTCTGGCAAAGTAGCGTCCTAACACGATGAGTAGACAGAGCATGGCAAAGACCACCACGGCCACCACACCGCCGATGACCGCGTGGTCCACCGTCCCCGGGGCCCCCTCCCCAGCTCTGGAGTCTGCGGACACAGTGTGTGGAGGTACACAGTTAACGGACTGCATTTATATAGCGCTGTTCTACCGGCCACTTTACAGTATAGCCTCACATTCACCCACACACACATTCACGCACCAATGGCATTGTCAGCCATGCAAGGCACCACCTGACCACCAGGAGGAGCAGTTAGGGGTAGGTGTCTTGCTCAGTGACACCTTGACACTTCACTTGGTGTGAAGTTAGCAGGGTTTGAACCAGGGACCTCTGGATCCACCCGCTGCGCCACTGTTGCCCCGCACCAGCCCAGAAGAGACATTACGTTACCTTGATTCTTTACCGTCTGTTAACTACACAACCTGTGATTGGTGCCTGTAGCTCCATCAGACACAGAGAAAACATAGACGACGAGAAGGTAATACTTCTGCCGTCCAGAAAGTGTTTGACGTGTTCCATGTGAAAGCAGCATAATACACTTTTTGTCTTCTAGCTGGCCGTTCGTAATCTGCTGTTTCTACACAGCCCTGGCTCTGTAATTGAGAATTGGGAACACAAACATGGTGGTGCAGACCGCACCACACATTATCCCCACCCTTTGACAATATGTGGGGCGGAGTGTTTTTGTTTTGACGAGTTTACATAAAAAAATGTTTCTCCAGCATCGCTTACGGCACCTTTAATGTAAGTTCCAGATCTATTTTTGGTCAGTGATAACAACAGTCGTAGCATATATAGTAGCATATGCAGTATAGTAGTATATAGTAGTAGTAATTCACCGGTGCCCTTTTTGCAGTAGAAAAGTGCTCATCAAGAGCTTTAATTTGATATATACATCTCCGTTTCACCCACAATGTCACATCAGCCCTTCTGGTCCTCACCCCTCGATATAGGCTTACCAATGTATCATTATCTCAAAATCAAATGTATTGTATTACATATCAATAATATATGATTCATCTTTTCTTCTTCAATGAATTCAATGAATGCCTTGAAGGGCCAGAGGGCTCACCACTCTTACAAGGTTTCCGGAAAATGCGTGTATATTATAAAAAACATTTGAAGGTTTCCGGAAAATGCGTGTATATTATAAAAACATTTGAAGGTTTCCGAAAAATGCGTGTATATTATAAAAACATTTGAAGGTTTCCGAAAAATGCGTGTATATTATAAGAGCCATTTGAAACTGTTAATCACATTCTTCCATATCCAAACAGAATTTTAAATGCCCCTGGCATGACGTGCCACACATTTCAGCAGCATTTAAAATCTGATTTGCTTTTTGAATAATGTGATTAACATTCTCTAATAACATATGCAATATTCTCTCAGACTGTTAACCGTATGCTTTTTGTGCTCAATATTGACTGTTTACAAACTGCTTTCATGCTTTTAGACTAATATAAGTTTGAGCTTAAGTATAAAGTTGTCATATGTCTTGAAACTATACCTGATCTCCTAAAATGCTTATATTTGCAATGCAAGTATTTGGCATCAGTAGGCTAGTGCAGCGCATTTAGCTGTTGGCATTTAAATTGGGTTGCTTTAATATAGGCTATTATTGTTAAGGGCCCGCTTTACAGTAACTGCTCTGCGTTGGGGCCCATTGATGCCTTGTTCCACCATTGGAAACATTCTACCGTTATCAGAATTTACAAGATGTTTCCTGATTAGCAACATACAGTGCTAATTTTGGGGGCAATGCAAAGTTAGCGTATACGTTAGCACTTGTTGCATTCTGGGAGAGTAAATGTTCAACACAATCACCAAAAAAAAGGGGATGTAGAAATAACCATAATTCATTGAAGGCTCATCCATCTAAGCATTGCGGGTTCTTTAACAGACATGACAGCCAAACACTTGAAGCGGAGAAGAGACCAGACATTTTTGGCCCTGTGGGTTAATTTGTTTCTTGATGCTGGATACATTTGCCATCGACATTACCCAGAAAATGTACTCCTACATTCCCACCTTTCTGAATTCTCTGTCTGCTCCTCCGAAAGTGACAAATCAAATCTAAAGTTTTGTTGATTTCCCCTCTCAAAGAACAGTCTTCAATAGAACAAATGAACTAAACCCAAGCTAAATTAATACCTATGTATGTTAGGATAAAGCTTAGGAAATAAAGCTTGGCTAATTAGAGGGCAAGCAGGCAGCATTTAAACAAGCAGTAGTGTTTGTGTTCAATCGCATCAGCAATAATTCAGCTCAGTACAGTCACCAGTGTGAAAAATGTTGATTAATGCTGCCTACTAATACTTTACTAAAGTAAACCACCAGCTCTAATATGAACCACTATGTCAACAATGCATGCTGTATATTGTTATCTGATATTAAAAGCAGTATAATGCTGTATATTGTTATCTGATATTAAAAGCAGTATACTGCTGTATATTGTTAGCTGATATTAAAAGCATTATAATGCTGTATATTGTTAGCTGATATTAAAAGCAGTATACTGCTGTATATTGTTATCTGATATTAAAAGCAGTATACTGCTGTATATTGTTAGCTGATATTAAAAGCAGTATACTGCTGTATATTGTTAGCTGATATTAAAAGCAGTATAATGCTGTATATTGTTAGCTGATATTAAAAGCAGTATACTGCTGTATATTGTTAGCTGATATTAAAAGCAGTATAATGCTGTATATTGTTATCTGATATTAAAAGCAGTATAATGCTGTATATTGTTAGCTGATATTAAAAGCAGTATAATGCTGTATATTGGACGAGGGGGAGGATTTCCATATTACTTTTAATTAATGAATATAAACATGTAGAGAGCAGAATATGAAATCACACAAAGAGAAAATGGTCACGACTGAAAGCATGTATTACTTGTCTTCAACATCAACATAACCCAGTGCACTACACTACACACTAACAGGAATAACGTGCTGTATTTATATGCCATATCCAGCGCTGACTTGAGTTAGGGGGCACACTACCAGCTGGCTGCTGGCTATAATGATATGTGAAGGCTATTGATCAAGAGCAGGGATCCATGACAAGCCCAAGTTAATGGGCATTTGTGGACCTAAATGGCTCCTCTAGTTTTCCCATCAATAGCTTGCCCTATGTTAGGCCTGGAGACCTTGTAGAAGATAGGGTGGGGTGGGGTCAGAAAGCAGAATGCTGCATTCAGTTGTAACCTAGTATGACGACATATGGTGTATTTACCATATGGTTCTCATTTCAGAACATATACAATACAAGTCGGAATCACCATAAAACTATGATGAATGCATAATAAAATGCTTTTATTATTATTATTATTATTATTAATAATCACCCCTTATTCACAAATAGGCACAACATACACAGAGCATGCGCTTGTCTATGGTTCTTAAACAATCAAATACTCTGCAGCTACAGTATCAAATACTGGGACATTAACTTCCAAATGTCAAGAGTCGTCCTTCCTTTTGTCACCGATCGTGGCGACATCAAAGAATGCCAGAGATTAATTATCCGCACTGAACAACTGCTCATTCCTTCCCATTGTCAGTTTGAATGGAATCCAGTGGCACCATTCTCCCGTAGTTACACAGTACAATATCCTGTGTTCTTCTCCGCTCCAAATGGATACTCAAGTGATTTCCTGGGGTGTGCTCTAGCAAACCAAAAATGGAAGACCGCAATTCATTAGAGTGTAACAAAGAGAGAGACGGGGAGGGCGGCGGGGGGGGGGGGGGCGGTATCTTCATGGACAGGCCAACCCGTCCTCTCTTGTAGGCATTACAAAACTTGTTGGGTTGAAAAAAGGGGGGTTTGTTAGGGGTAGGGAGGCGGTTGGATGGGGTTAGTGCAGTGCAACCTGCCAAACTCAACAAAACATTACCTGATAGACCTAATAGGTTATTTTGACTTCAGATTTACCTTTTTTCAACGCTGGGCAGATTCAATTAAAGTGAGCAGAACCCCTTCTGACATCCAATTCGCTCTTGTCAGACAGGCAGCGCTGTGCTTTAACACACTTTCCTATTACGATGTTAATGTTGCCCTCGGCTACGCCTGCCTGGTGGGACGGATGCAGTGGGGTGGGTGTTGGTGCGGGGTGGGTGGGGTGGGGTTACGGGACGGCAATGAAAATGTCAGGTCATTTTTCTTTACACTTTATATACTCCTTCTTTGTGTTTATATCATTTACGTTTTTGCCAAAAGTATCAAGAGAAGATTACAATTAAGATGACAGGATTGGAATAGGAAACATTGGTCAAGAAGTGTGAGTTCACTCACTGTATGTGTTCACATGCGCACCAGTATCAAGTTCAGGTAAACACAGTACTTTGTGCTAAACAATGAAGCTACCATACCGGGTTGTGAGACCTGACAAATTAGGCTAAAAGCCCAGGCACACTGCTGCAGACTGTGTGCCTGACGTTTGTCCTTACGGACTGTCTGTGCATTGACTGTGCATGGCTGACGGGCTGAAGCCCGCTACAGACGCCAATAGACATCCTGATGAACACAAATAAGCATCGTAAGCATATAAAACATATTTATCGCCAGAAATCCCTTCATTACACCAATATAGTGCATGGGAAAAACCACGTATATGTTTGTGCACATAGAAGACATAGTTATAAAGGTAGCTAATTCCTTTAACTTACAGAAATAGCCAACATGCACACAAGGTGCTGATACGTGTCCGCAGAGGAGAAATTATGTACAGTATGCTTTAAGTGTCCGCATATGTATATAAAATGTATGTATATAGATGTATTTAAAGTTTGAGCCTGGAGAAAGATTGTTGATATATATACATATTGCCAATAGCATTGCAAACACTGGGATAGTGTTGTGTGGTGCGGTCTGCACCACTGTGTTCCCATTTACAGAGCCAGGACAAAAGGTGTATTAGCCTAGAATCGCTGACTTCACCTTTTAGATTTAGGGTCTATACTCTTAACCTCAACAGGCCATTCAAAATATGATTATTCTGGAATTGTGGTAATTTCTGGATGAGCGTAAACAAAGATAGGGTTCACAATAGCAGCTCCCCCAACATGGTTAGAACCAGTGCAATCTTCATTCAGAGATGAACAATTAGAGGAATCTTTTGAAAACCAAGACTGGGGTGCAAAGGGGCTTGCAGAGGAAGCAGCAGGAAAGGGCAGGTTTATCTTGCACAGTGCACACGTGCCAGAACGTTCAATATATTAAATAGGATTGTGAGCGATTTGTGAATACCAAACTGGCTTGCTAAATTACGACCTTAGTGACTTATGCTGTCACACAGTAACGGTGAACACTTTTGTTTGTGAAGGCCAACATCCCAGGCTCAGCCATTAACAGGAGAGCCTTTCAGGACCCCTGCTGTCACAAGCTGGGAGCCACAAGGCACCCAACACAGACAACTGCACAGTGGAGCCTGTCAGTCACCTGAAAGCACTCAGTCCCAATGGTAGCCTATAAATCGATTTGCATGTCATATCGCCGAGCATCAGATATGAACAATTACTCTGTCTGCTAGTGAAATCCATTGGTGTTATTATCTTAGATGGCTTGCGAAACTTAAAATGGCACAGGTCATTGTTTTGGCTTTCAAGGCAATTTACCGTACTTAATTGTTTTTATGCCACTTGTACAATGGATAAATACCCTCATACAGGTCCCTTAAATATTATTCTGTGTTGCTAGGAAGAAAAAACAAAAACAACAACAACAACACAAAATAGTATTACTTCAAAATCATATATTACGCAGATAACTATTACAGACGCTTTTTAAATATTTTGTTTCAACACCATGGCTCTTTTAACACTATTGTATGTCTGCTGTGACACTGTTATGGTACTGTGTTGCTGTTTTGGATGATATTTGGACCCAGTGGTCCCGTTTCAACGTTGACGTTGTCAGAACATCACAGGTAAACAAACTGTTACTCGTTTGCCGTATGCATAGACTCCACAGTGCTCAACCCAAGCCAAAACCTGAATATAATGCTATGATCTTCTGGCCGCAGAGCAACTGTCCAATGCGGTAGAATTCTCTCCATCCAGTCAGCAAATCACACATGCTGTCACAGAACTGCTCTTGAATTTATTTTTATTTTACAGTGCTTTCTGGTTACAGGATGTTATTATTAATTTTCTTATTCCTATAGTGTGCTCTATATGTGCGACGTACGTTTAGCTCTATCAACTAAGTTCTATTAAACCTTATTTGAACTGCATTAGTTTTAACTAGGGAGGTTAGGCAAATTAAAGAATTACCAAGAGGATGTGTGAATTACCCCATACTAATCTGCCATGCATGTAATTATTGCAAGACAGGAAAGTAATTCTGGATCAAAATACACCTTAAAAGCAATCCACTTCAAATTAAAACCATGGTAATGTATTAGCCTGTGGTACGTTTATCTGCCATTTTGTCATCTGTGTAAAACTGAGTGCCATTTAGAACTCACTCACTGGGAATAATTCACAAGTGAATTCAACATAATGTACTGTTTGATGAAGAGCACACAATTCCGAGATACAGCATTTCATGTCCTCTGTCAAACTTGCAATGTGGTAGTGTACATATCTGAAATGGGCAGTACAGGTAAAATAAATGTAATATGGCATATCTTAGACATCTGAAATGGTCCTACAGTACAGGTAATATAAATGTAATTTGGCGTAGCGTACATCTTGAATGGTCCTACAGTACTTGTAAAATGTGTTTAATCAGACCATACCTAATAAGACCAATCCAAATTTTGGAAATTATATAATTTTGTCCAGTGGTCCCAAAAGTGGGGGTTGAGACCTCCCAGGGTGGTCAGGATTTCCAGAAACCCATTAAAATGTAAATATTATTAGAAATATACTAATTTAGCCAGAGTTGTTGCTGTTTATATATTACTTTACTGATGTATTCAGCTACTATCCTATATTCAATTACTAGAGTTGAACCACCTACCGCAAGCGCTACCTGTATTGTAAATGCAGTCCATTTACCATTTGGAAACCCCTTAGTTAGTCAGCAGTCTCTAACAACAAACGCTTCTTTTTGACATTAACAGTGCACTTGAGATGAGACTGCAAATCTGCCGTGAATTTGTGCTGTTGAATGTAACAAATTACTTTGAATTTACATGATCTAATTTACACTATCTAATCTACATTATCACATGTAAAGTAAACCCCTAGTTTGACTTTGTGCTCTGCGTTGTGCTACTTCACAAGCTATGAATTTCATTATATTACAATGCATAAGCCTTTTCAGCGGCCATGCAATCAGTTGTGCAGGTATGTGTTTGTATATGAGACGTGATTGCCTGAAAACATTTATATCTTGGTTCAATATAGCATTTCATTTTATAGTGGTGTTGGCAAAGGTTTCAGTAGTGCTTTGGTCAGTTTTCTTTCACACTGATGGCATTGATATAACAAAAATAACAAAAAAAAAACATGTGAGTGATGTGATTCGGCGCTGAATCATTCACCCCTACCACCGACCTCTGAAACAGGAGCTCTCCTTTTGACATTCCCCGAAATATAAATCATTCGTGGAGACAGAGGTTCAAACAAGGTGTCCACGGGGCTAAACAAAGCACATGACAGTTAATCAAGTCTGATCAATTCAGCGAAGGAAGGTTTGCGAGCCGTAAGTGGCAGCACACAGTATCTCATTTCTAAAGGACGCGTTGACAGAGGCTTGATTCGAGGCAGAGGAGATCTCCTAATTGGATCTTCTAATCTGCTAATTAAGCGTTCGTGATAGCGAAGGCATGCCATTGGTGCTTGCCGATAGAGGAGCACCCAGGAATACAGCAGAGGTATATGTGGCTCGGGTTATGCACGTATGTGAGGCAAGAAAGCATGCGCTTGTCAAGTTCCACCTGCGTCGCTCGTAGTTAAAGAGCGGTATAATTAAAGTCCCACTGAACCTATTCATTGAACCCATTTAAAAACGTCAATTAAATCCTATAAATGTGCTACTCTGCTTACATAAAAATGAGTTTGGGTGTAATATTTGATAATGGTTTTAATGGAAAAATCAGTTCCAATGATGATCTTTCACTCCTGTTCGAACCTATAACAACTTCTGCTATAGGTGCTTTGATATATTTTATGGGAGCCAGTGGTCAGGTAGTGGTCAGGGACAGGAGTGGTTAGGTTTGGAGAGCATTGTCTGAATGAAGGAATGTAATTGTCTTGTTTTGTTTTTGTATTGTACAGTTGTATGTGTCTATGAACCTCTTGAAAATGAGACGGTTCGTCTCAAGAGGTTTATCGAAATACATTTCTCTTAATATAGCGATGGGAGACAATGGAACGTGGAATCTCATCTTCATGCAACCCCATTGAGGCGACCAATGGGAGCTAAGGATATCCTCACCACATTTCGGGTGGGGATATATAAGAGAGGAATACCTAGGCAACCAAAGCCTGAAATGTAAACAAACAACACATTTTCAGCTAAGCGATGTGCACTGAGCGGTTCACTTGCAGTGTGCCACTGTCACTTTTGATAAAGGTCCTAATGACATCGCTGAATTCATTATTATTAATGAATAATTAGTGTCCGGGGCATAAATCCGCTAGCCTGGTGCAAATAAACCATATTCACTTTGTGAATAAGGTCTGTCCACGCTCCATTGGGAAGGGTTAACAGTCGTATCCTCCTACTGGGTGTAGACCTCTCATTAATTCTGAAACTATTGGACAGAATTTAACCTCTCGGTGTTGTTACAACGGTTGCGATCACCTCATCTAGCTCTACCACCATTTTAAAACACGCTTGACTTCAACGTCATCTCACTAACCCACCCTGATTGGTCCACCAGCAGGGTAGCTGTGAAAACGCTAATGCAAACGGTTTCCAGACTGTAATCTCAGCGAAACAATTTCAGCTGAGAGCATTAGTGGGGCAGAGCGAGGCTAGAACTGCAGAGCTCAAATCCACAGCTTTCTAGCTGGGAGTTGAACACCCAAACCAAAGATACTGGAATAATAATAAGATGGAGCATTGTAATGCATTTCAATGGTGAATTCTTCTGGTCTCTTAAATGGGCAATGGTGTCACCAAGAGCATTTTTGGTGTGAAGGATGATGTACGCAGCACACAGACAAGCTAAATCTACCATGCATGGCCTGAAAAAGTAAATTTACCCCAAAACAGTTTGCTGCAGAAATATCACTGTGGCCTCAGATTGATTGTAGGTACTACTACACTATTTGTATTTGTTATTTGTATTGTTTGTATTGTATTGTTGTGTCACCAAATAGTTAGTATTTGTATTTGTATAAAAGTGAAAATTTGCGTAACAATCCTGGAAAATGTAGAAAAAGTTGGGGGGTGTCGTGCCAAATGTGTACCACGCTGAAAAATGACATATGCCATATATGGGAGCGCGTGCAGCTAGCCTACAGCTGTATCGCACCAGAGGCTGTCTACAGCTGTTCTTATGGATGGAATAGGCTATATAACAAGCAAATTGCATACAGTAACTTGTCCGTGGTAATAGGTAAGTCTTTGAGCAACTTTAACGTTTATAGTAACCTAATAAGCAAGTGTTTGCAGAGTAAGCATATGGCATGGTTTTCTAGCAAGATTATACTGAACAACATTTGTGTTCAGTCAAGATTATTATCTAGGCAATATTATATCCAATGTTTATATGCGCTTGGTATGTTTAATATTGTTGTTTATATTTGTAAAGTAAACTGGTCATCAGTTTTCGGTTGACTTTCGACACGACAAGTGACCGCAAATGAGCGGTCAAAATTCGATGATAGCAGCAGGTAACCACTAACCAGCTAGATAATGGCACTAACAATAGCATTCCGTCTGAACAACGGTGTAGATCCGATTTGAAACAATAACAAAGTTAGACCTACAACTGCTACACTACTAAAGTACTAAAGCACAGCAACTTTGCTAGTTTGCACTGTATTTGTCCAGTGTGATATCTGCATCTGTGTCACAGGCGTAGCGATGTAGCCTACCTTTTGTGCATTTTGAATATATTCCGGTTGCGCTCAGCATGGCTCTATTCAATTCACTTGCATGTGAAAGCATGCAGAGCACAAACATCCACCGGCCTCCGCGCTCACTACGGTACGCAGCTTTGAAACAGGGTTTTCTCTTTTCTTCCCGAACACAAATAATTAAAAAAATATATGTTGGAAATAAATATTCGTAAAAAAACACACAATTTGTGCTCACCTGAATATCATATTTGTATCTTTACAGTATCTCTTGTAGGTTCTTGGGAATTAATGAACAGTGAAATACTCCTTAAAATAATAATGGATAATATTATGGTGAAATCCGTGGACCGCCCCACTGACTTGCATGAAACGCTGAGTCCTTCTGGCCGACATACAGCGTGAAGAGTAACCTCAACCCCCCCCTCCCCTTCACAACAAAACTCTCTGTATTCCAGTCTCTCTGCCCAGACCACTAGGCTGCAATGCCCTTGTGCTAAGAGTCTAAATGTCACCTGGGACCTGTGTGAATTAAAAACTGCTGAGTAATAGCAATAATTATATATATATATATATTATATTATATATGCTGCATATACACATACGGCCGTAGACAAAATTAAGAGACCATTGCACATTCTTCAACATTTTATATTGTAACTGTAAATGTAAAAAGTATTACATATATTTTTCTGTGGCTTTATACGTTTAATTGATAAGTATTTGACTTGAGCTTCAGTTTTATTTTATGTGATTATATATTTGATACTCTTGCATTGCCATTTTAGTCTAGTGTGTGTGTATATATATATATATATATATATATATACATACATATATACATACATATATACATACATATATACATATACACACACACAATATATATATACATATAAAATCACGAATAGCAGTATACAGTTTGCCCATCATCTTACAATATTTGCAAACAATGTTAGGTTCATAATTTTGAAGCCAACAAGGACAGTAGATCTTCCTAATCATTTTTATTTATTTATTTATTAACTGACAATTCCTACTGAGAACAACATACAACTCTATTAATTTTAAACCCAATTCCTGGAAGAAAAACTCTGGAGGTGGCTTTCAAAGGCTTGTAGTAAAAACAGTAAAACAAACCAATTAGTCAAAAAATAAAGAGATGTGAACATGAAAAATAAATAAATAACACCCATTTCAAAGGCATATGCAATGCGGAAAAGCAGAACCCCTAAAGACTATGACCAATTACCAACTGAATGAGCTGAAACGTAAATGAGAAATTTACAACAGCACAATCAAGGTGTCCTACTCCCATGGAAACCCATTTGGGCACACAGAGAACCAAGACTTAGTAACTGACGAAGCAAAACCTGAAGAAAGAAAAAGTTGGCACAACTTGCATCCAGATATATGTACTGTATATATACTATTACACGGTCTGAATTAAACCCTTAATTAACGCCAGATCTGGTTTGCCCCGGCGCCTGACTGTGTAAAAAGCTAAAAAACTGGGGAAAAAAAATGATAAAATCACTCTGACTCCTTGCAAAAACCCCTCTAATCTTCTAGGTGACCTCTTCTCTATTTCCTCTGATGTTGCTATTCATCATTCATGTAATCATGCCCAGCCTACATCCAAAATGTAATATAATTATAGGCTTAACTGTTCTCAAGATATTAAGCCGTATCTGGGCCACAGCTACCTCAATAAACACCTTCTAATAATGGCTTTTAGTGGTCTCGGGAGTGAGTTATACTAACACGTTGAAGACTCCCTATGGCTTCCATGCCAAATGGCTTTGTAGCTCGTTGCCGAGATGCTCATCGGTCCCGTTAATGGGTCCTGGGGTGTATATGGAGCCGCTCCTGCCACGCCAGGGTGTCCTTTCTCCTGACGTGCGTGATCATCAAGCCCTGGCACCCCTGACCCCACCATTGCACCGACTGCCGCCACAGAGCTGCTTAGCGGCCCGTCATTACAACGTCGGCTGACAAACTGCCCAAGATTTATGTCGCACAATGGACTGAGGTGGAGCGGAACCTGGTTTATCAGTGTGTTTGTGTATGTGTGTGTGTGAGAGAGAGAGAGAGAGAGAGAGAGAGAGAGAGAGAGGGTGAGAGGAGAGTACAGTATGTGAGTGTGAGAGAGAGAGAGAGAGTGTGTGCGAGAGGGTGATTTTG
>JAOEGT010000006.1:2560792-2575435 GCA_025447795.1 Speoplatyrhinus poulsoni | reverse complement strand
CATGAGGCTGCCCCCACCCCACCATCACAGGGGCATTCCCATGGTTGGCAGGCCGCAGGTAAGGGGCGGGTCCCCAATTAAGTGTAACCCCTAAACGCATCCCCTAAGCAACACTAACCCAAAACACAGAAGCGTTACAATATATATTGAATGGGTATAACTCAAATGGCAAAATGAAATATGGTTTAAGGATACACACACCAGCTTTTTACCATTTATTTGGAACTAGGCTACTATAAATGGTACATGGTTCACTGGCGCATTTAATATGACCGTTTTGTTTATGGAAATGCATCATGTAATGAGGAAGGAAACATTTGCCTGAATATTATTTATAATGTGTAGCAACATTCAACAAATCTACTGTGGTCTGAAATGTGTTAAACTAATGCAATGATATCCCAGATAGACATTAGCAAGGCCACAGTTACAACAATATGGCATTGACAAGAAGAACATTATCCTCCTAACCCATTTCATATAATCTGATTAATATAAAGTGTTTGAGGGGTTCATAAGGATATAAGTGCCTGTGCAATATTAGCAAAATACCAAAACAGATGAATATACATTCAACAATAAATAGTTAATTTCCTGGAAAACAAATTAAATAATATAAAATAAACAATAAATAAAACACTTCAGGAAGATCACGCATGCATGTCATTTCGGATCATTCACGTCACCGGTGAAACGGTAGCCTAATGTTCTAACTGCTGTATAATAAACAAAGCCAGGAAAGCCAATAGGTACATCTGTGTAAGCAAAAAAAAAATACCTCAAACTGTGTAAAACAGTTTCATTTAAAATACAAAACAACAGCATCTGTAATGAAAATTGTTATTTACATGTATACCTAACAAAAGAAACTCGCTACATGTACTGTATATTATGATCCAGTTAATTTCTGAGGCGTTCCTTTATTCCAGCTACCAAAGAACACAAAAGGAAAACCTTGACATCTTGACGAAAACTCCCAGAGTGTAACAAATTACATAACTTAAAGCGGTTTTGTATCCATGGGAAACAAATAAAATACCAGGCATGCCCTTTTCCCTTATCTTATTAGGGAATCAAATGGCTTGCGTAATCCACATTTCAAGATGTTTGGCATCATAAGTACTGGGGATTAAGAGAAATCTGCCTCTTGATTTGGATCACATCCCAAACCTTAACAAACAATAGCTTTCTAATTAGAATAGCACTGTGCCCTAAACATACAAAATACATACATGAAAATTCTGCCAATTCTTTACAAGAACGTTTACTTGTGAGACCTGGGTTCGAGTCCTTACCCTGAACCCATTCCAACCCGGACTGGGCCAACCAGCGTGCATCGATCCACTCCCTCAACTGCGAGAACAATCTGGCGTCTTCTTTGAATCATCACCACGTGATCTTGAATCACCACCACACCACCAAGTGATCTTGAATCACCACCAAGTGATCTTGAATCATCACCACGTGATCTTGAATCACTGCCACGTGATCTTGAATCACCACCACGTGATCTTGAATCACCACCACACCACCACGTGATCTTGAATCACCACCAAGTGATCTTGAATCATCACCACGTGATCTTGAATCACCACCAAGTGATCTTGAATCACCACCACGTGATCTTGAACTCGTAGATGGGCCTCTTGCAGTAGTAGTGGTTGATCAGGTGTTTGTCGCAGACGCCGATGCACTGCTGGTCGGCCGTGATGCCGCGCTCCGCCAGGTCTCCCACGATGCAGTGCAGCAGGTCGTACACATCCGCCACGGCCTCCCAGGGGCCGAAGGACACGTCCACGTCGCAGTGGTGCTCGAACAGCTTGGCCTCGCCGTCAGAGCGCTCGAAGCGCAGCGAGTTAAAGAGCGGCCGCTCGTACGGCGTTATGGGCATCTCTTCCTTGTAGACGCAGATCTTCAGCTTGGCGAAGCGCGCCTTCCGCTGCATGGCTCTCATCTTGGCGATCTCCACGATGCGCTCCAGGTTGTCTGGGAACAAGCAGTTGTTATTGTTCTGTATCAGCCCTCAGGCTCAGGAAGACAGTGTGTACCCACAGTTAATTATCATAACACAAACTGGCCAGTAGGTGGCAGTAGCCAGTAGGTGGCAACTTAATAAAATCACAATAAATATTGTTCTTATCGATGGACATTTTATGTTTGACATATCACAAGCATTATAGAAGCGTTATAGAACCCGTGAATGGTTCTATAACATGGAATACAATACAACACATTACAGGGATACAGTCTACTGGTCTACAGAAGGTGCTGCTGGCCTACCTGTAAGCATCCTTGAGCCAAACACCTAAACCCCATCTACCTGCTCCTTGTAATTGTGCTCACTGACAAGGCCCAGGTGTACTTCTTCTTGTAGCGGACATGGCGTTGTGCATGCGGACACGGTTGAGCATTCGGACTGTTCAGAAGTATAGATTTCTCCTCTTGCAGACACATCTCAGCTAGGGCTGGGCGGTATACCGTTTCAACAGATGCGTATGTAGCTAACAGTGGCTATCACTAACAGCAGCTTTACAAACTTGCAATGTATTGTCTTGCATCTGCATTCTGATTCTATCATATATTGTGTCACACTGTGTGGAGCCAAAGCCTTCACATAGGCTGCTGAAATTAAAATGTTTTGATATTACATTTGGAAATTACAATAAGCCTAAACCACAAAGATATAAAAGGCAATCGCCCAGAGATGGAGATAAAACATTTAAAAATAAAATAAAAATGTAAACCCAGTGATATCAGATTTTGCATAATCTCAGCGCCTTGTGGGCTTGTCGGCTATTTCGTGTGGGACACAGTGCACCTTGCGCCTGCACACACGCAAGAACATATGCAAAGGGCTTATAGTACAACCTCCCCATAGGATTTACCATGTATCCTAAAATGATGGATATTTGTTCACCATTTGTTCATCATTGTGCAGACATGATTCAGTTTGTAGCTCACAGCCATGTCTGCTAAACCTGTAGGACAGTCATCTTCTACAAAGATACTGTATGTGAGCTTGCTGTAACCTTCTAAGACACGTAATGTGTAATAAATGGTGAACGGACTGCATTTCTACAGCGCGTTTCTAACCTACCGGCCGCTCAAAGCGCCTCACACACACACACACACACAGTGGTGGCAGCCATGCAAGGCTGATTCCAACCACCGGGGGCAGTATAGGGTTAGGTGTCTTGCTCAGGGACTAACTTGGTGAGGAGTTAGTCAGTGGGGTTCGAACCAGCGACTACCCACCTTTGTAGTTGGGCAGCAGGTCGAGGAAGGCCTGCCGCACCCTCTCCCCTGTCAACGGCTGTGTGGTCTCCAGACTCTCCAGCAGGGGGCCAATGGCGTAGTACTGGGCCTCCCGGTGCACCAGCCGCACACGTTCCCTGGGCGGCAGCTCGCCCTCGCGCAGGAAGTTCAGGATGTCCCTGTCAGGAGAGCACCGTGGACATGAAGGCCACACATGCTACAGGGCCAGCAGCAAGGTGGGGCAACGTAAGGCCCCAGTCACACACCATTGTTTTGGGGGTTTTGATGAAAGTTAAAATAATCTCAACCTTTCAGCGCAAGGCGCGGAGTTGCACTGCTGGTCAGTGTCACACTAGGCCCAGGCAGCCTGTGTGATCGGGGGACTTATGAAAGCGCTTTTGTAGCCTATAGCGGTGTGTCTCTGTGATCTAAGGCATTTCTATGGGGGCTTCTCGTCTCTTAAAAAGGTACAGGCCTAGTGATCCATTCTCGAAGAACACTTGCTAACTCCCCTCCATTTAGTGCCACAGGGTGTTCTCTCAGCTCCGTCACACACAATGGAGGCTAGGGCAATGTTGTTGTGAGCGGTGTGCACCACTTTGTTTGTGTTCCTGTTCAAGGAGCCAGGGCTGTGTAGAAGTATAGGATGATGTTTTCAGTAAAAACAGGGAATGCCAAAATGGCAAAAGTAATTGTTATGGGTTGTGTTTTTGCTCTAAAGATATTTAAACTGGTAAAAAAGGACAGTATAAATTATAATCTAGGGCACATATCAGGTGAATAAATGGTATACAGTATGCTCAGGTAGAAGCCACAAGTTTGTATGATATCAACCTTTTTCTAAGACAAACATGATTTATTTGGGATATCACGGGTAATTACTACAGTACCCACAATCCTAAAGTGTGAAAGTCCCTTATTGGTGGAATTGGCTATCCTTGTGATACCATCCTAATCTTGTGAGCTTGCGAGGTTTAGCGCTACGAAGCTGTTTGGAATTTAGAGAAGATCGGTGCTGTTTGTTACCATGGAAATGTTTCAAACCCTGCAAAGTCATATCGGCTAGTGAGTTTTGAATCGCTGAAAAGTACGATTGTTTATGTTAGAAGTATAAATAATATGAAAACTATTGTGTTATACTATTATAATTGTATAATATACACAATCTGATAACTAGTTAAGAACCAAGGAAGAATATGCATTTTCTGGTATTCGCAATGGGTTACAAGATGCACAGTTCCTTCAATATTACAATATGTTATGTACACAGTCTTGTACCTTTGCCTTTTTTATGTTTTTATATAATGTTTTTTTTTGTTGCTCCAAATCAAATGGTAGCTGGATGGCTTGGTTCCAGGCCTAAAACTCTTTAAATAAAGATTTTACGAAAAGTCAATGGAGAAAATGTATGGGAAAAAAGTGGATGGTCACTGTTACACTCTACTAGGACTCTGGCCTTACCAAGATGGCTGCCGAGCGGCCAGCATCGCCTTAAGAGCTTTGCTTGAGCACAGCACTGCTCACCCAAAGTAGGCTCCATCCCTATCGATGAAGAAGCGCCCCTCTGCGTCACGGGGGATGTAGTGGCGTCCGCTAAACATGGCTGCCAGCATGGTATCCTCGTACCGCCGCAGAGTGGACAGGCGGGTGGTGAAATAGGTGCCACCCACATTGAGCGGAATCACCTCCGGGAACTTCATGAAATAGAAATATGGGTTGGCAGAGATATGAGTTGGCATAACTTATTATTAAGGTGCTAATGTGGATCCTACTCAAGACTAGAAATGGGTTGGCAGAAATATGAGTTGGCCTAATTTATTATTAAGGTAATAATCTAGAGCCTACTCAATAATAGAAATGGGTTGGCAGAAATATGAGTTGGCCTAACTTATTATTAAGGTAATAATCTAGAGCCTACTCAAGAATAGAAATTGGTTGGCAGAAATATGAGTTGGCATAATTTATTATTAAGGTAATAATCTAGAGCCTACTCAAGAATAGAAATGGGTTGGCAGAAATATGAGTTGGCCTAACTTATTATTAAGGTGCTAATGTGGAGCCTACTCAAGACTATAAATGGGTTGGCAGAAATATGAGTTGGCCTAACTTATTATTAAGGTGCTAATGTGGATCCTACTCAAGACTAGAAATGGGTACCATATGTGGAGATATGAGTTGGCCAACTTCTTAAGTCAAGTCAAGTCGATTTTATAAATATACTGTACATACAGCCATTAATCACATTACGTCTCAAACGGCTTTACATGCCCAAATTTAACATGCAAACAAATGAAAACCATATTCTGCTCGTCATCCCTGGCAAAGAATAACTTCCATAAAAGCCAATGCCACGTGGGTAAAATGGGAAGAAACATTGGGAAGGGACCAGAGGGAGAAATCCACCCTTCCAGAACCATTATAATGCAAATAGATGTCGATATGGCAACAATAATTTGCAATTATAAATTGAATCGCATGCATCACATGTAATTAAGAAGAACACATTAACTACGTTTGTAATGGTCAGTCAAATGTACGTATTTGACAGATACCACGTGTCCTGGTCCCTGTGATTATTAAGATGTGGATCATCATATTCAAGAACAGAAATAGGTTGGCTGAGATATGAGTTGGCCTAACTCATATAACTATTAAAATAGGCTAATTAATGTGGATCCTATACTCAAGAGAAATCTATCTGGTTTGGTCTGGTCAGTTATGCGATTAATTCAGACCTGCATCTGCTCACATGCAAAACCGCATGACCCTGGGTGCCTGTTGTAGGCTAATAAAAGGATTATTCTCAAGTTATGTCGGCTAGTATCTTAGCGCTAAATTGACTGGTCACGTTCAGTTATCGGCTGGCTTGACATATCAGAAGAAGTCGAGACACGCACACGGGATCCCCCCCCCCCCCCCCCAGCTACAGTAGGCAGTATAGGCTACCACATAGTCTCAGCCTCTTACGTCACATATGCAACTGTGTGCTGTAAGGAAAGGCTGGCTCTGCGAGACTACCTAACCACATAACGGACTCACGGGGGCATCATGTGACACCGCCACCATGTAAGGGCAAGGGTTGAGGTTGAGTTGAGCCCCCGAACACATTAAACTCAACCAACCCCACATAATCACCTTAATCACCTTATATGATCACCTTAAAGACGACATGGGGGTGATGGACATTAATGTTGGAATTGTTTTCTATCTATTGTTTTCAAGCAAACTGATGGCAAAGTTATGACAAACATCATCATTCATTGCTGACTATCTCTATTACAGCATTATAAACGAGAGCATCATCACCAGCACCACCACCACCAACAACAACAACAACAACAGCAGCAGCAGCAGCAGACCAACCTCTTGAGATTCCCTTAAGGTGGAGCGGAGGGGTTTGCCCAGGTTCAGGATTGGTGCGGGGGTTGCAGGCTTTCGGCTCTCTTCCTCCGCAGGGTCCGAACCCGACATCGCATCGCCAGGCTTCTCCGCGTTGTTGCTCGCAGATGAGAATACAACCATCACTCTCGGTAGAGGTAGTGCCCGTCTCTCCTGGACAAACCTCCGTACCCTCGAAGCGGCTGCGGGTATTGGACTAGATATGCTGAAAGACGGAGATTGGCGACCGCCGTTCGAAGCGTCGTCTGGTCCATTCTGCTGCATGCATGCACGGCTCAACGCAGTCTTGTGGGTAGAAATAAAGCGCGATTCACCGTTAACGGTAGAGATCCCGTCAGACGAGTAAAAAGGGTGGGACACGACCTGTCAACACGAATACAGAGATAGCGATCCGCTTCAGTCTGTTTAGGCCTATGTATCAGGAGGCCTAATCTGTTTAACTACTGCCAAGTACGCAGCTCCAATAAAGAGACTAGGGCGATTAAGGTTCCACCGTTGCAATAAGGATGAAGTTAAAGAGCTGAGTGTCGCACACTGCAACCTACATTCCATGCTGAGTGACAGCCAGGGTTGCCTCCCTCGCCACCGGCCCGTTAGATGATGCGCAGTAGACGCTGCATTCGTGGACTCCTCGTAATATAAGACGCCCCACCCCCAACAGCCCCCATTGCGTTTTCTGTTGTTGGTGTAAATATAGCAGTAGCAGAGAATTAATTTGACTGTTTCGCTTATAGTGTCTGAGTATGAAGCCTATATAGCCTATTGTATGTGGTGTGACAGACAACCTACTACAAATTACTGCAGATTAATTTATTTAGGGAGAAAATTCAGTAGGCTATTTCACATCCCAATATGCCATTTGAATGCAGTGGCATCGAGTTCAACTGATGGTAGGAAAACGACAAGCACACCAATATTGTGTTTGTATAAAACATATTTACTTCAATTATCACACCTAGGGTGCTAGTGAATAACAACACCAATAACAATAATACATAGTGACTTTCATACAGTGATATTGCTTATCCATATTATATAGGGATGGTCATACTGTATGTGCTAGGAACGTGTGAATGTGACTTTCAAAAAGAGACACTTGAACAGGTACAATAGAACCTGGAATATAGGAGGTGCTTCCAGAAGAGCTCTCATGGGCCTGAGGTCTGGAAACATCAAATAGAAAAATAGGCCAGCATGTAGGCTGCTGGCAAACCTCAGTTGGCATAGAGAGAAGGGAGACCTCTGTGTGGTCTCGGACACAATAATTAATTTACACACCTGAGCATTATAAAATGCAACGAGAACAGCAGAGATGGTGGACTGGGTTTCTCGTTTCAAAAGCAGGACAGTAGAAACAGGACAGAAATTCCTTTACCGATAAGGGAACAATGCTTAAAGGAACATGCACGTGCACACCCGCGCACACACACACTCACACACAATGCCATTGTGAAAGTTCTGAAAAGTCCATTTGAATAGTATGTCATGAAAAGCTGACACATAAAGGTGTGTTTGAGTTTATCTTTTATGTAAGATATCTTGTATTTTTTTACAATAGGGAAAACTATGCAATATATATATATATATACACATACAGTATATATATATATATATATATATATATATTTTTTTTTTTTTTTATTATTTTTTTTGCATATAGCTAAATTATATTCCACATCTGTTCTACTGACCCAACAAGAAAGTATTGTAAAAAAATGGACTTCCATTGAATAACACATTTTCTCAAATTTGGTATGAAAACTGTTTGTTGTCATTAATTTAGAGAAAAATCTACAATTACATAATAATTGTGTGTCCCGGGTAAGTCAGTCTGAATATGATGAATAAAAGTAATATATTCCTCCTCAGAAATATGAATAAAATAGAATTAAATCTGCCAAGACAGCACACAAACATTAAATGACACACATTTTGATAGATGCATGACCCAAAATAAAATCAATATACAAAGTGACCCCTCACGATATATAACATTAAGTTTGGTCGGGCAAAATCACAACCTTCTATACGATTTGACACATGATAATTAAGAATTTGTTTGTATTACCAGCCTTTTTCTGCAAACAAGAAGAAAATAACTTAAATTGATCGATGTAACAGTTTACACCTTGATATGATATCAATGGTGGCAGCCAAATAAAACAAGTTAATTTTGCAGAATACACAATTTAAAAGTAAATGTTTAGTTTGTGACCAGCTACAGTATACGATGTGTATTATATTTCAACAGTCAATACGCTTCCTGGTCACAAACCTCTCTTCCATATATGACTCCTGAGATAACATGAAACCACAACAACAGAACAAAACAAATTGTCAAATGATAAGACAAATATTCACTTCGTCACACAATTGGCATTTCATCTTTACTTGTGAGTGTGAAAAATACAAAATAAAAAGACAGTAGATATAAGAGAAATATGTAAAGAATGTACATGGAGACATTTACTGAAAGTCATGTAGATTTGTTAAAACGACAACCCTATGTTGAAGCATCTCCAGAAGACCAGAAACCATTAGCTTGTGTGAACACCGGAGGTTCTGGAGACGTTATAACACAATCAATGAGTCTTCCTTTAAGATAACACAAAAGGTTCTAATGAAAACGACACATACGAAATGAACACTCTGACACAAGTGACTAGACAAACATGAGGTTTTCATAGTATTTAACACATTGGACAACAAAGCCTTGGACATGTGACATCTACAAAGTACTGTGAATACCTTGGACAATATAAAGAAAAACATTATAATGCTCGTTTTGCTATCGGGGTATATTCATCTGTAATTTTTATATGTATATTTAGTTCATTACAATCTGCTTCAATTCTATAGAAAAATATTTGCAAAAGGCAAATTCCTGAATCTTGTCCAAAGTTGCAGATTCTTTTTACAGTTTGTAAAATGCCCTTTGTATAAACCAGTGTTGCTTTGGGTCATTTTGTTCATTTGATCTACTCTTACCCGTTCTGTTGTGCCTACAAACATAACCAACACTAAACGATGCGCCTTTTGTGTCAACGGTAGAAATATATACAAATGAACATGCAATAACATGAAGTAACGAGAGGAGAGGGTCAACCTCTTAGTGCTTAAATGCCCCACAACATAGAAACTGTATGCGCGAGACTCATATACATTATACACCATGTTGGCTTTGCTTTGGTGTGTTTTTATGTTACACGGAACCTCACAAAAAGGGAGTCCTACCATATTTGGTCCACTGTAATGTTCTTATTGCATTTTAGGCCTGTGATAGGCTGCCCAATACGCTGTATTTTAGGACGGACTTTCTTGGAAAGTAGGCGGCCACAACTGACTGTGATGATATCCAAAGTAACAATGTGGAATAATGATTAGCCTAGTTGCTTCATGAGATACAGTAAAGATACATGTCTCTAGAGACATCTCCCAGACTCGCGCCATGCTCTACCCCTCCCCTAGAGCAGTGGTGTTCAAAGTGGGGGCCGCCAGGTGGCGCCTAAGCAAATTGGAGGGATTATGATAAAAAAAACATTATTTATAATTTTCAATTATTCTAGATACGTATTTATTATAAAACAGAATTTAGAAAAAATACAGCATATATTATTTAGCATGCCCCTTTCTAATAGCCTGCCAGGAAAAATTATAATTAATCACAAATCGTCAGTGTTGATCTGGTACAGTAACTGTATGCGCTCATGTTGTTTAACTCAACTGTAACATTGCATGTACAACTTTAGAAAAAGAAAACTGTAATGTTGAATCCAATGGAATTATAAAATATTAGAAGTATAAAATTACTAATTTATTGCAATAAATAAAAGTAAGGAAATTGGAAAATATTTTTAAAAACATCTCACAAAAGCGTGTTAGAGAAGAAGAAGCTATAACTATTTGGGGGACCTTGGTGTGGAAAAGTATGGGAACCCCTGCCCTTGAGAACGGTGGCAGTCTGGGAGATGTGTAGGACAGTACAGAGAAGTGCCATTCACACAGTCGCTAAACGCAAGACAAGGGATCAAGGGTTAAGGTGAGAGAGTACACTTGACTGCCCTCTGCTGGCGCAAAGAGCTCATTTAGCTTAAAGCAGTTTGAGCTCATTTTGTGATAATGGTATGTGATGTGTCATGTCAAATGCGAGTCATATCTTGAAGTTTTGATTAAATATAATATGGCCAAATGTGTGAGATGGCAGGCTCTCTGTTCTAAACTTGGGTAGAATTATGTTTTCTTATTTCAACGGCATGTTTAGAAGTGACACCAGTTAATTGGGCCAAGTGTCATTTAGGAAAAATATATACACAAATTTCTAATAAAATCATAGAATAACTTATTTAATGTGGACTTTATCGCATAAACCAATTAAAGCTATTTTCCAACCAAACAGAATGCAAGTAATTTGCCTTTGTCCCCAATTGGATCCCTCCTCCTGATCATAAGACCAGCCTAAGTGATCTATGTCCAGCATGCACTAGTTAAACAGAAAACAAATGCCTTACTGTTAGTTATACTCTAAATGACATGGTCAAACCATATTTAAAATATTTAATATATATAACAACTACAGTATATTGTGTACATATGATGCAATACTGCCGGCAGTCTATTAGTCTAACAGTAAAAATGTAATGACGTACATTATTAAGCCCCTTATAAAACCTTCCATAAAAGGTAATAGAAATTATCAAGATAAGGGGAAAAAGTATAACAAAGCAAAAATAAAATACAATACATTAAAACTGTAAATGAAGCACGTATAAATAACTAGAATATTGTTTTTTTTTTGTATTGGCAAATGGACACCGTTAAGGGAAACTGATGTGCACATCTGTTTGTTGAGACTAAACCCTCGCCGGCAGCAACCTTAGAGCACCACACACATCGCTCATGACCCCTGATGACACCTGCTTGCTAACGCGTTAGAATACGACAGACGTCAGGCAGCGTGTGTGTGTGTGCGCGTGGGGGGGAAATGTGCACAGCTAACCATGACTCGACAGGAAATAACGTGTCTTGTTAGACCTATCGGGAACTACTATACAGCAGAACAGATGCCACAGTAATATGGAAAGTACATAACAGTCATGTTTTTTTGTTTTGTTTTAAACAAAAAAAAAAGTAAAAAAAAAACAAAACATACAATAGTTTGTGAAGTTATTACTCTTTTGATGAATATGGACGGTCTATCCCTGGAAGGGTTTGGTGATATGTTATTGAATTATGCCATTTTGGAACAGCTGTGCTAAGAGTCCTGCTACCGTAGCACAAAATGGCAACTCATGAAAACTGCATTCATTATGTTAGTAACTGACGTACCTTGGTGTTCCTATAAGATGTTGTTTTCCTGCAGGGATGCACAACACACACACACACACACACAGGCTGAAACCTAGAATATGAAGTGAAAGAATCACTTAAACTCTTTAAGGGCTAAGTGAGATGGGCCTGTATGCATTTTGAGGTCCCAAATTGCTGGGATTTCTCAAGTTAACTAGTCCCTTAGTTAAGCTGAATACCATTCTGGTTCTTGGTTATTTTTGTGTGTGTGCTTGTGTCTATTCTAAATCTACACCAAAGCAATTTTCCTTACCATAAATTCAAACCGTATTTTGTCCGATAATGGACAGGATAAACTTGCCCAGTCATCACTTTAGACCATGTTAAAGCTATAAAACAATTGGGCAGTCCTTAATAAGAGTCCTTCACCCATGAAACATATCACGTACCGTAGACTTTTGCTCACATGATTATTGCATTTTATGAAGAATGGGGGGGCAGTGGTAGCTTGGTGTAACCAGACCCCAAATTCACTTCATGAACAGGGTCTGAACACGCTCCATCCAAGTGTTCTCAGACATTGTTCTCCTACTGGGCGTAGACCTCTGGTTCATCTGACATGGCAGCTCTACTGTACCTCCATGTAGAAATATGCTTGACTTCATCGCCATCTCACTACCCCACCCTGACTGGACCGCCAGCAGGGTGGCTGTGTAACGCCCCACCCTGATTGGACCGCCAGCAGGGAGGCTGTGTAACGCCCCACCCTGATTGGACTGCCAGCAGGGTGGCTGTGTAACGCCAATGACAACAGGGTTTCCAGACCATAATCTCAGAGAGCAATAGTGTGGTGGAGCCTGGTTAGGGCAGTGGGTGAATTTATGTGAAAAAAATATATATATACAGTATTGTGTGTGTGTGTGTCTGTGTGTGTGTGTCTGTGTGTGTGTAGTAGAACTACAACTAGTATTTTCATTTTTAGATTTGTCAAAAGATATATCTTCTTTTCAAATAGTTGTTTAGAGTCTAATGACTGTGCAATCTCTTAGTGGCAACTGACTGGACAGAGAAGCTGACAGAAGAAACATGAACGCCAAATCCTTCTTTGTGTGTTCTAGCAAAGTGGGAAAATAGTTCTCTGATTGTTTCCTCTGTAGGTGGCCTTAGAATTTGTTGTTGAGATGTTTAGCTTAATGTGCACTAGATGAGCCTTACTGGCATATGTCATATCATTTTCAAAGAATGTAAAAAAATTATAAAATAGTAAATATTGCCATATTTGTCTGCTATCTGAGGTACGGATTGAAAGAACCGAATGAGAAAATAACTAATAATAATAATAATAATAATAATAATAATAATAATAATAATAATAAAAAACCTTTTCCCTTAGCAGAACGCCACCTCATTTTGAGCAATCTCTTGCATCTCAAGGCCCCATGGCCTGCAGGGCTGGCTTTGCTAAGTGCTTTGTGTGTTGACAACAACACCGCCGCTTGGCTGCTCTCAGTTGGATTTCCCTCCAACACCCCCCCCCCCACCCCCCCCCCCACCCCCACCCCCACCCCCAGTCCCCCCACCTCACCAGGTCTTACAAGATGTCGGTGCTCATCTGGCAACAACGTCAACAGGCTTGGCCTTCAACTGTGCACAGCCAGGGCACTAGAAGAACAGTATGTAGGACATCTGGTCCAGCCCGTACGGTGAAGAACGTAGCAGGGTCAGAAGGACCTAGCAGGGTCAGAAGAACCATCTGGATCAGAAGGACCTAGCAGGGTCAGAAGGACCTAGCAGGGTCAGAAGAACCATCTGGGTCAGAAGAACCAGCTGGATCAGAAGGACCTAGCAGGGTCAGAAGAACCATCTGGGTCAGAAGAACCAGCAGGGTCAGAAGGACGTAGCAGGGTCAGAACTCCCATTCGTGAGGCTCATCTTTACTGGCGGCCATTTCAAGGCGGTGGATTATGCTGTTGAGGTTGGCGGCCTTCCTCTTGTGCAGGTTGCTGTCGCGGTGCTTGTTGGCGACGGCGGCGCTGGCGGAGATCTGGCTGTTGTCTGGGACGCCGAACAAAGCGTCCAAAATGGCACCCCCGCCGTGGCCCGGGCTGGGGACTGGGCCACCCTCCGTCTGGTCGGGCCCGCTGTCCCCTTCCAGGGCCTGGTCCCCCTCCAGGGCCGGGTCTCCCGTGGCGCTGGCATCCACGCTCCACCGGCTCTCCACCGTCCCCTCGGACTCAGTGCCGTCACAGCCGTCGCTCTCGCTGGCCCTGGGGCCGGGGCCGGGCGGGGAGCCGGCCTCCCCCCCCGCCGCTGCCTGGATCTCCTCGATGAACAGCTCCCGTCGGATACGGGACCTGTGGACACATGGGTCACCATGTCACAAATTTGCAAGATGCTAACAAGATGCTAACAAGATGTTACCAATATGCTAACAAGATGCTAACAAGATGCTAACGAGATGTTACCAATATGCTAACAAGATGCTAACAAGATGTTACCAATATGTTAACAAGATGCTAACGAGATGTTACCAATATGCTAACAAGATGTTACCAATATGTTAACAAGATGCTAACGAGATGTTACCAATATGCTACACTTATATACACCTGCCCGTACACTCAGTTCAGCTGACCAGCTGCTCCTCAGTGTACCAAAAGCAAGGCGAAAAATGAAGGGGGATCGAGCCTTTGCTGTGGCAGC
>JAOEGT010000006.1:2546621-2560692 GCA_025447795.1 Speoplatyrhinus poulsoni | reverse complement strand
AGGAGGGTGTGGCAGGAAGGGCTGGTTGTGGCTGCTCATCACAGTCACCTGTCAGGAGCAGACCAATTAGCAGGCAGGCCAATTAGCAGGCAGACCAATTAGCAGGCAGACCAATTAGCAGGCAGACCAATTAGCATGCACCTACCTGCTGCTGCATGCTGCCAGCGGGGGGCGCTGAGGGGTTGTAGAAAGGACCGGCAGCTGGCTGGCTGAAGGGAGGGGGACCCTGCATATTGAAACTCCCCCCCTGGGGTCCTGGGAAGGGCGGGGGCACTCCATGAGGCCCCAGGGGCCCCCCGGGGAACTGGGGGTTGTGGGGCTCCTGGAAGCGCTGGCCGTGCATGAAGCCCTGCTGGTGGGGCTGGGGAGGCCCCAAGTGCCTCATGGGGGGGCCGTACCGCTGGGGGGGGTCGAAGCACCCGGGCTGCTGCTGGAAGCACCCGGGGGCCCCAGGGCCTCCGGGACCCATTCCGGGGCCCCCGGGACCCATGCCGGGGCCACTGGGGCCCCCTGGACCCATGCCGGGGCCCATGCCGGGGTCGAACCTGAGGGGGCCGCTTGGCCCCTGGAAGGGCCCGGGGCCCGAGGGCCCCTGGAAGCGGGGAGGGCCGTCGTAGGGCCCGATGAAGCGCTCCGGGGGGCCGTGGGGGGGGCGGCGGGGGCCATCGTAACGGGGCACGTCGTCATAGCAACCAGGGCCCTGGTAGCGGCCCGGTGGATGGGGCCTTTGCGGACCCTCGTAGCGGGAGGGGGCATGGCCGTCATGGGGCGGCGTATTGCCAGGGGAGACGGGCGGGGGACGCGGTGGGGCCTTGAGGATGGGCCGGGGTGGGGGTGGGGGGGCATCCTCCTCTGAGTGCTCGCTGTTGGGGCTCTCGAAGCGCGGTGCGGGGCTCAGCTCACGCAGCGGCGAAAGCCGCTCACGCTCGTAGCCGGGCCCCGCCTCCCCCCCCGGGGCAGGGGGAGGGGCTGGAGGGATGGGACGGTCCTGGCGCCGGGGATCGGGAGGGGCTGCATACCTTCGGGGGGCATCGTAGCCGCTCTTGGGCTCCTCGCGCTCCTCGTAGCGCTGCCGCTCCGTCAGGGGAGAGTTCCACTCTCTCTCACCTGCGCACGCACACACGCACACACACGTGACACTAGTAGCATGCCAACACAAGCATGTTAGCAATTAGAGTTGATCAATGTCTACAGTAACACATCGAGGTGGACGATGACATCGGGGGGTGGAGTGGGGGGGTGCTATATACATTTTTCCTTAGCCTAATTTATTAAACTTCAAACTAAACAAAAAAAGAGCTCCAATTATAAATTATTGACTATCAATGTAATTGAAGTAGTAGTTAATAAGCAGGTCAGGCAGTAGGCTACTTATATTTTATGCCCATTCTCCCCTACTCAGTGTTTCCTTACTTTTCCCCCTAACCTTTATGTGTAGGCCTGGTCTGGTCTGGTCACATTGATCTGTTATAACGGTGTCCCTAACCTCTATGTGTAGGCCTGGTCTGGTCTGGTCACATTGATCTGTTATAACGGTGTCCGTGTCGGCAAATGTAGTCGGTAAAAATGGGTCCACTTCGTCTGTCAGTAGCTACTTCGAGTTTAAAACCTACCTAATGAAACAGGACTCTTCTGAAGTGGTGTGCAGGATTTATCTGCTCATATAATTTGCACAAGAAGGACAGACAGTAATTGTTATCAGCTAAGCTAGCGAACAACCAACCATATCACGGTAGACATCGTCTTCTACAGCAAAGTGAGTGAGCACAAGCAATAAATTATAAAGTTGTTCCGTTTCGCTGTTAGCATTACGTTAGCATAATGCATTGAGTGCATTGTCAGACATACGCAGACATCGACACGGTGTGATACGGCCAAGGCACGAGTGTATTTTGCATCTGCGTGTGTGTTTGACAGAGGGGAAGCAGAGATGTAAGGTGATTCTTATCACAGCAATTCAGCGAAGCTCGGAAACAACGTATTACGCAGTGTTTCACGATAATTGACACTCTTTCACTACTTTATTTGTTAAACCACGATGCCTGCAGCACATCGTGATTATGGACAATGGGATCGTACATCGGCCCAACCCTATTAGCAATAGCAGAGCAGACTTACTGGTCTCGCGGGGGTCTTGCCTCCTCCTAAAGCGCAGGCCGGGGAGAGATGTGAGGGGGGGGAACTCCTTGCCATGGTTGTACTCCTCTATCATGGGCGTCTGCTGGGGGGGCTCGTCCCGCTCCTCGCTACCCTGCTCCCCTGAGAAACGACAAACAGCCAGGTCATTAGCGATGTGGAGACACTCTGACCCCCATATGACCCAAAGACCTTACCCTAAACCTGGCAACCCCATATGACCCAAAGACCTTACCCTAAACCTGGCAGCCCCATATGGCATAAAGACCTTACCCTAAACCTGGCAACCCCATATGACCCAAAGACCTTACCCTAAACCTGGCAACCCCATATGAAAAAGAAAGTACACCCTCTTTGAATTCTATGGTTCTGGATCAGGACAGAATCATATGTTCTAGGCAGGCCTAAATATTAGGTAAATACAACCTTAAATAGGGTTAAGGTCATGACTCATTAGACCGTGTGATGATTTATTTCACAAACAAAGCCAAAATGGCGATTCCATGAGGGGAAAAATGTGTACACCCTTATTGATTCCATAGGAATAAAAATGTCAAGTAGCAGACAGATGCTGCTCTTGATTCATTGATTATCAGCAAGTGTGACCACCTCTATAAAAACCAAGGTTTTAGCAGTTTGCTGGTCTGGAGCATTCAGGGGTGTGTTAACACAATGCCAGGGAGGAAAGACATCAGCAATGATCTTAGAGAAGCAATTGTAGCTGCCCATCAATCAATGAAGGGGTATATAACCATTTCCAAACATTTGAAGTCCATCATTCTACAGTGAGAAGGGTTATTCAAAAGTGGAAAGCCTTCAAGACCTTGTCACTCAGTTGTCAATCATCCCAGGAGTGGCTGTCCCATCAAATTCACCCCAAGGTCAGACCGTGCAATGCTCAGAGAAATTTAGATAGTAGCATTGGGGGAATGGAGGAACGGGCTCACCTATGCGCTCCCGGGCAGGGGGTCGACTGTACTGGAGTGGGGAGGGGTCCCTGCGCGTGGCCCCCGGGCACTCTGCCTCGTCGCTGCTGTCCCCCTGCTCGCCCCCTGGTGGTCGGCGCGACACCTGCGTCCTGCGCAGCTTGGACTTGTGTTCGTAGTACGACAGCTGGGCGTCCACCAGCTCTGGGCGGGGCTGCGAACAGGGGGGCGTGGCCAGCAGGGGCTTCTTTTTGTTGCCGGGCGGAAAGAGTTGCTGGGCGACAGGCTGGTCGCTGGACGACTCCCAAGACTCGGAGCGCTGCAGCTTCTCCTGCCGGTACTGGAAAAGCTGGCGGATCTGGTGGGCAACGTTCAGGAACTCCTCCTGGGAGAGCTCCCCCGCCTCACGCCTCTGGTGGGCCTGCAGATAGGTTAGGGTCAGTGTGGGCAGGTATAGTGAGGTACAGGGTGGTAGTCTGGTACAGGGTAATATAGTTTGGTACAGGGTGGCATTAGGCCTGTCACGATAAAACAAGAAAAAGTTTGCCCTAGCCGTAACTGCACCGTAGCCTTGATGCAGAAGCATAAATTATCACCCCCTACCCTGTTGCTCTAGTAGCCTACGCCGTATAAACCCTGTTGCTATAGTAGCCTACGCTGTGTAGGAATTTCAACTACGCTCTCCGAAGAAGAAATAAGGTAGCTTATGTTAGCATGACACACTATCACTAGTGACATTTATTGTAGTTGTAGCCTACAGGGTTAAATCCGAAACAAGGGTGTTGCAAATATTACTGCTATAATCAATAGGCCTAGTTGACTTGGTTTGATCTTGCTAGTTCCTGCTCTCATCATACTGCTGCAAGAGTTTGCTGTGTCCGCTTCAACAACGGTCTGTTAATCTCACTGCTCCAGTCTCAACTGCAAACTGCCCAGTGTTTTACAATGCCCAATGGAAAAGCACAAAAAGTAAGTCGAGTGGTACCAGCAGTGGAAAAGCGCCATTAGACAGATAGATTTTCCCCTCCATCATCCGGTCTGTAAGATACTGAGGTCGGTACCCAACCCTAGCAGTCCGTACGTCAGTGTTAAGACAAGGGAAATGACATGCAGGTTTAATTCGCTGGAACGCCCTCTGACCCCGTCTACAGGGGTCAGCCTGCCTTCCCAGCATGCAGCAGCACTCCAGCTTACCTTCCTGAGCAGGTCCTTCTTGCTGGCAGAGTTCAGGATGTCGGGGATGTGGATGTTGGCGTCGACACTAAGACGGTGCTTGGGGGTGCGGGGCATGGGGGGCCTGGAGGGGGCGCTGTAGGGCTTGTGTCTCTGGGGGCCCGCGCTCACATGGGGGCCGTCAGCTGGCTTCAGGCTGGGGAAGGGGGGGGGGAGAGAGATATTACATGTAGAGCAGCTGCAGTACATACCGGCCACCAGAGATGGGAAGTAATCAAGTACAAATACTTAAGTAGCTTATTCGGTATCTGTACTTTACTCAAGTATTTTTTCTGGCAACTTTTTACTTTTACATTTTAACACAAATATCTGTACTTTCTACTCATTACATTTTCAAAACAGGCTAGTTACTTTACTGCTAGTGTGTGTCTATTTTGCATAACTGTGCGCCTTCCCAATATCATCAAGATCGATTTCAACTTAAATAGATTGGACAAAAACAGAAGAAATACTATCCCAGGTAGGCCTATTGGTGCATTCATCACGTAATAAGATGAAAGAGTCAGCTCCACAGTTCAGAATAACTTAATTCATTCAGATTTACTAGAATAGGCCATTATAAATGAGATGAGGAAAATGTAGTGGTAAATCTGCCAACTATAAACCATACATTTAGTCAACTATCTTCTGCATTTAGCCACAACATCTCATCTACAGACAAGCCACAATAATATTGTGGCTTGTCTGATCGTCCCTGGCAACAGGATACAATGGGAAGCAGCTGTGGTTGGTTCTAAATAAAACTAAAATGTTATGCAGATTTGCAATACAGTTTGGGCGCTGGGGTCAAAGGTCGGGGTCGGGACTTACCGTTTGCTTTCCTCCCAGCCGCTCCTCCAGCGGTGCAGGGCCTCCTTGGGGTCCCGGGGGATGTCCCGTGGCTCGGGGTGTCTCTCCTCGGACCGGCGAGGCCTCTTGCCATCCGCCTGGCTCTTCTTCGGGGGCCCCCGATCGTCCCCGTGCATCCTGCGGGCCTTGCCCAGCTTGTGGGGCGGCGAGGGGGAGCCGCTCCGGGCCCGGCCCTTGGACGACCGCCGCTCCCTCCGCTTAGGAGAGCCGGACGGCGAGCGGGAGTGGGTGCGCTTCCTGGCGTTGGTGCGGGCGTTGCCCCCGGCCCGGGGCTCCGGTCGCTCAGAGGAGCCGTTCAGAAGCTTGCTCTTGGGCGGCCTGTGGGGGGTGTCCTCCCTCTTGTCTGGACGCTTCCTGTCCTTGGGCTCATCCTCCGCCAGGCCCGCTCGGTCCTGCGGGCGCTTCTTCAGCCGGGGGTCTTTCTTGGGGCCGTCGGGGACCTTCTTACCCAGCATGCTTTTGGGCAGCGGGAAGGGGGCCTTGTCCGGCAGAGCATCCCGCTTGGGGGGGCGGGGCTTGTCTGTCCGCACCACCTTCTCCGCAGGTCTCTTCTCGGGCGTGGGGGGGATGGGGGGCTGCTGGGGGCCCGTGCGGTTGAGGCGGGGGTCCCTGGGCGGAGGCTTGGCATCAGGCTGGGCGGAGGGGGGTGGCCTGGCGGGGGCAGGGGCGCTTGGGGGCACCACCATGAAGCTTCCCGTCTGAAGGAGACACAGAAGGCTTGTGAAGCACACCAGCTGACTGCCAACTAGTATATAGCTAACGGGTGACAGCTAAGGCTAGCATGTCAAACACACCATGTAAATAATCTTTCTAGGCATGTGAGTGTGTCCTTCCCACGGCTAACAACAACAAAGTTATTGTGCTTTAGCTGCAGAATGTGCATTTCAATTCAGAACAAGGCGGCATGCGTTTAAGGCGTGATATGCTGCTAATGAATGCGACACGTGTTACAAAGGCTAACTGGGCTAACAGAGCTATCAGGGTCTAAGAGAGCCTCTCCTACCAACTGGGCCCTGGTCTGCTCCAGCTCCAGCTCGATCTTCTTCTGCTGCAGCTCCAACAGCTGTTTCTGCTTGGCCAGTAGCTGCTGCCTGATCAGCTGCTCCTGGGTCAGCCCGGCCTCCAGCACGCCCAGGCTCGGCTGGGGCGGGGGGGCCTGGGGGGCCACGGCCCTGGAGGCAGTCTCCTCGGGCTAGGGAAGGAGACGGCACGGTTACTGTGGAGACTAGCTAGAGGCCCCGAGTGACGCTTCACTGGTGTGCATGTGTGTGTGTTTCTGCGCATGCATGCACACACAAACACACACACACACACACACACACACACACTATCAAGCCAGATTCGAACCCAGGCCCATATGGTCATATTGCTTGCGCCATTGCTCCAGCCTAAAGATAGTAATTATTTGCTGATATATTAATGTTTAAAATATCATATAGACACGTTTTAAATCACCAACAAGTTGGAACACTAAAGAGGAGACCACTCATAGCTTCATTAAAAAGACAATGGGGACAGATACACAATGCAAGCAGGTGGTACATCTGCTGCAGGTGTTTAGGGAGAGAGCTAGGTTGTCATGTAGAGCGACATGGGACAGAAAAGTCAATAATTTACACGTGGGTGAACGGTGTTGCTGAACCAACTAGTGTAGCGGGAGAGAGAGAGACGGAAAGGAGAGAGTTTGATCGTGGTAGGAAACGTTTTTATGTGACGTAATAAACCTTACCATGGTTGGGATCATACATCTGTAAAGTAACACACAAGACCACCTTCAGAGTGGCCAGCACAGCACACCAGCGCACACAGAGACAGAACTGATTAAGGTACAGTCTATCCGTTAACCTGGCTAGTTGCGTCAATAACACCCGGCTGTATTGTAGGCCTACATACTGTACCACTAACTTTTAGTCCAAAGCAAAAACAAATTCAATGGTGCATGTTCAACCTGCACGTACGACTGGAGGCACGATGGTCACACTGGTAGGGTAAATAAAGAACGCATGTCCAGGTTTCTCTACAGACATTAGAGACGTGAAAGCACTTTAATCCAACCTGCTTTAAGAACTTGGGGTTGACATGGATACTGGCGTTGACGTTGGGGGGCAGGGGTTTGATGGGCCATGCTGGGTCCAAGGAGTTTACGCGCACGTCCAGCGCATACAGCTTCTTTAGGGGGAACACCTCATCCCACGTAGAGCGCAGCTTGAACAGACTTTTCCTTGTGTTCTCGTCCACCTACAAGACAGCACAGGACTCAGTCCAACAGGGCACTCTAACGCCAGCCCTGCATTCACACCGCCGACGTATTCAACAAATCGCTGACGAGCGGTCACCAAGCGTTTTTTACGCCATTGACAACCAGAACTGGCATGAGGTCTAGAGTAAAATCAAAACGCACAGAAAATGTGCATTCCCTCCAAAAATACATACATTTCTGTCCAAAATGTTTGTAAATACTATTATTACACTATGGACCGCGAACAGGCACTATTTAACAGCGAAGGATTTTAAGATAGCTATCGAAACGAAGATGCACAGAACATCTGTCCTGCCATTAGAAGTCACCGAATTCCGTCACCAACAGCTTGCTGAAAATTAGCATAAAGTTGTCCTAACGCCACCCCGTCGCTGAGAAACCTAGGAGTCGGTTCGAATAGAAACATGCCTCTTTGCGAGCTCAACACGTCGGCAGTGTGAATGCAGGGTAACTAAATCTATCTGAGGACTTGTGTCAACGTGTTATAGTCAATACATTTTAAAACAGAGCTACTTGCTATTGCTATATCAAGATGATACACACACACACACACACAAAAGCAGAATGCAAAGGTCTGCCAGTAAATCTGCAAGCAACTAGTCTTATTAAATCAACACTTACAGAAAGTAGAGAGAAGACAGTGTGTACCTTTTCAAAGACACATATAAATGAAGTGACTAGGTTTTTAGCAAACACTGCAAGGTATTCTCCTCCAACATTCTTCACTATGGAATCCACTAAGTACAAAACAGGCAGCTTCTCGGATGATGGAGCCTGGAGCAAAAGAACTCAACAAGTTTAGAACACAACAGGTAAACAGCATCACACAGTAGTCAAGACAAGAGACCCACCCATCTCTCTTAGAAAGCTGATAATCCACCCCCCCCTGAGAAATAGTAACCCCCTTTGGATGGAAAAAGGTAAATGGGACAAAAATAGGCATTTCAAAACACTTTTGGGGAAAAAAATATTTAAGTCAAATCATCCTGTCAAAAATAGTGGTTAACTAGGCAAGGTAAAATAAAAAGAAACCAAACCCATCACCCCAAATGGAATTTTAACTTTTAAAAAAATAAATAATAATTGTATATCTAGTAAACCAACTGGATTAACAACATTAGGGCACTTTGGTAAAATAGTGAAGATCTTGAATCCAAAACTGATGTCCTCAGGCAGAAAAAAATTCCAGTGTTGTTTAAAAAAGTAAAAAAATTGTTTTAAGTTGTGCTTGACGCCAGTCCTTTTAAAATTACCTCCAAAGAGGGCTTGTGTCACACAGAACCACTCTTTGTACTCTACCCTTTGAGGTGAACAGTCACTGGTTAGAAATGTTCCAGGCAGCATTTGAAAATGTTCCAACACAGAACCAGTTACCCTCCACATTGTGGTTTAAAAGGTGTTGCTAACCCTTAGAGGAGCACGGGGCAGCATTTAGGCTCTCTGAAGTGAGAAGCTGCTTACTGCAATTCACCTCTGGTTGAGGCTTGCTGTGTGCTTGTCATCTGTAGCAGTCATGGTTTAGCATTAGCTGTGATTTAGCACACCCACAGTGAACACTGTGTGCAGGTCTTAATGACAACTGTGGACAGCCTGCATCTACAGAGACAGCCTGTTCTTGTGTTCAGAAGAACCAGGTATACCAATAAACAACACTAGGAAATAAAAAAATGACAAAACGCACATTTCATATGTTTTATTACAACACTTTACGATTCATTGACATTTCAAAATATCAATATTCACTAGTGAGTTACGGCAGTTATATCGGTGGTGAGGTTGTGTGACAGCTAAGCTATCCAGTTGTCTCGAATGTGCTGACTGCAACAAGGCTATGGTGGGGGAAAGGGGGCTTTTGTTAACGCCTCTTTTCCCAGCAGCTCTCTGACAACATTTAGTAACAATACAAGACCCAATGTAGATTGAAGAAACAAATGGTTAGCTAGCCAACAAACAAACAAAAAACGCTCTTTATTTTATTATCCATTACCATGTAGAAAAACAACAGAAAATATGGAATGCCACAAATACAGTAACTGACAACCGATTATGCTAGATTGGATTGGGAGTTATGTAAAGGCCTCAAGTCAAGAAAAATCCAGTTTGTTTAACATTAACCAAAACAATTACATTTAAAAAATACTAACAAAATTAAACTTATGCCATCAAGACATGGAATAGAAAATTACATAATTTAAACAGTGTTAATATTCATCAGCAACTGAACACATTCATTACTAGCAAATATTGTTTAAATATAGGCTAACTAAATATAAAATAGCTTTGCATCTCTTGATGGCATCAAGAATAGCTCTGGTTTGAATATAAACTGTCTCCAACAGTCAAACTGGTGATTTTCGTTGTACTCGGGCCACAAAAGCCGAATGTTGTCAAAGCAATGAGGCAGGTTTCTACACAAAATGGAGTAGTCTAAATTAGTGTATTGGCTCTATGGTGTGTTGTTATTGACCAACACGGGTGGGCGATAATGAGTTTACTGACGTCACAGCGGAACTAGCGTCAGAACGTGACCGACGTCACGTCCGGCGACGGCGAGTCAGTTACGTGATCAACGTACTTAACTATAGTGGAACACTTCACTACTTTAACCTATAAAGTTAGTCTGACAGCAGAATGTATCCCGCTGTTACAGTAAATATCAACGTCAGCATGTCGTAGCCTGACAGGGATTACCGTACATACTACAGCAGGCTAATGGACACGTTCATATCGATGTACATACAGTAGGTTAGCCTATGGAAACACACATTATCAGTTGTACCGTGTCATCCAGCTACGGTACGGTACTGCTATAGGCTGCATTATATCGTCACGTCGCGATACTGAAAGACTTTATCGCCCACCCCGTAGACGTAGCGTGGCCTACGGTACGGTACGGGAGGGCCGCCATGTTGAGCCCAACAGGCCGCGGCCGCCTCTGGCACAGCTAAAACATCTGAAATGGGAGAATACTAGATTCATATATTCATAAAAACCTTGCTTATTTGAGCTTCAATTATTGCGACGATGTCCTTGGCGAGGTGCAGGTTCTCCTCGGCCAGGATGGTCAGCATGTTGATGTGGGGCTTGCTGTTGAACGTCAGGTCCTCCAGCGAGGACTGGTACTCGCGACACGCGTCCTCCATCTTGAGGCCGACGCCGAGCGGCTCTGCACCGGCGCCGCGGAGCACCAGACAGTCCATCAACACATTTAAAAGGAACCGATTCCGCCGCTTAATCCACCGTATCAACGCTTCTCCGTTATCTTAGAAGCGGCAGTGTTGTTCGTCGGCGAGAAAATGGCGACCGCAAACGGCTCAAGTCTCCTACGTCACACTAAGAATTTATATTTGCAATGGGGACAACGGGTCTGGATTGGCTGCTTTCTGCGTCTTGTGGGCGGGCCCTTTGTTGTCATTGGTCGACACTGTAGAAGTAGAGGTGCAAGCCAATCCATACGCGTATATTGCATAATATTAGAAAACGAGCAAATAAATGAATACATACCAGGAACTAGGCTAGATAAAACGTCTCAGTAAAACGTTCAACTTGAAATTTATGCTAGATATGTTTGTAAAATATGTTAACCAAACTGGAGTTTTGAATGTGTTCTGGCTTTGTTATTTGTGTTTTTCTTATACATTTTGATAGGCTATATTCCCGTCCTTTGCATTGCACATACAAACAAAGTATAGGCTACTGGGCGTCGGGGCAGGTGTTCGACACTGACGGCAGTGGTTGTCGAACCTGAGCAAGAAGAAATGTATAATCGGTGCCCCCTTCCCCACCGAATCCGTCCTACCCATGGGTCCGGTGCTGTGCCCTCGATTGGGTCCCCGGATCGCGCATATAACGCTTCTATTTCAGAATGTTTTGTGTCGATTTTCTTTTAGATTTAAATAGTTTTGCTCAAGTATGGATTTGACAACATCATGCTACGACAATTAACTAGTGTTAGTTATATTTACTCTTAAACTGCTGCCTTCATTGCTCTGCTAGAGTTAGGTTGTAGCAGTAGCCTACGGTAGGCTATAACGTACACAAAAAAGACATTTTAAAATACTAATGGTCTAGTAGCTGGCTATGGCTACAATAATTCTATTGAGAATGTTCACACTAAGAACTGCATATATTTATTCTCGTAGCATGTTATTTTAAAGGGGAAGGCGAGAGCAGTCACAACAGAGCGTCCATGAGTCGGAGACTGAGATATGTAGGCCAACCCGCCGTTATCCTCGCTGCAGGCCAGTGTGATAACTATTAGTGATTACGTGGTAATGACAAAGGCAAAGGGTCTGTTTCACTAACAGCTGTGTTTCTCCTCATATAGAGGATCCTGCTCCAAGACACGATCACAGTAGCCTAGTGCTTGCGTTATCAAATGTAGGCCTTTCTATGCCTTTTGTTTTGTTAATTCAAAATGAAATGAAGAGAAGACGAAGTCATATGAAACATAAACACAGCGAGCAACACAGCGCATGTCCATCCATTTGCCGTGATTTGGAGGTATCATGTTGAAATACAAACAGTAGTTAACTTTGTTTTTAGGTTGCTGAAAAAAAATAATGCTCTCACTGTTATTAGGTTTTTGTGTTTTTCATATTGATACTCAAGAAAGCCAGACTAGCTTTTACCTAAATTCTGATTGGTGGAAACGCTAGCGATTTCCTTAACTTCTCGCTGCTGATTCAAAATTTGAATCGCTAGAAAAAGTTCGTGGGGTTTCGGTTGATAGGAGCGGCCGGTCCAGCTCTACACCGAAGTCAACCAGCGACCTGGTGATTTCTGTTGATAAGCAGTCCCTCCCACACGCAGAGCGAAAGTCGCTGCGGTGTGCAGACACTAGAGATGCGTCGGTCTGTGGATACGAAACGAACTACACGAATGTCAACAGACTAATTGTAGAGGCTGCACATCACATAGAGAGCGACGAAGTGTTAGGGTACATCGCCATCATGTGTTCACAAATAGGTATTGTCGTGGACTAAATTCACGGACGGTGTAGCTCACTTGGCTGGTGTAACCACCTGACCCAAAATTCACTTATAATCTCAGCGAATATTTAGCGGGCAACAATTAGACTACATGACTTTGAATATGAATTAGCAGAAGTGGCATTCAAAGATTTTGCATAAACGCAGTTCTATCAATGGATCATGTTTAATGTAAGGTGTATGAAGTGTAAAGCCTTTGGGCTAAAGTGTTTGAGTGCTATAGGGAAATTTCTGCATATATAAACTGTGAGTAATATTTGTCTGGCAAGTTAGAAAATGGTTCGTTTACTTCTCATAGGCCTATCAATGCAATTTCCCTACAGGAAAGAGATCCTTGCACATCCAGTACGTGTACCTAAGTAGCATGCTTGTGACAAATGATGATTTAAGATGCGAACCATCTGCCCACCTGCGTGAAGCAAACATCCACGCTTGGTGCTGATTGGTCCAGACCACGCTATGTCTCCAGGCTCAAGGCCATGTTGTCCGGCTGACTCGGCCATTAGCATGTGAAGCAGCCGTCCAACTGCTCTTCCACATGATGTGCTGTGGAGTGGCCAATACACCTGTCAGTGTGGCTCATATGACCTCACACAAGCTGGATGTCTTGACCTGTGTGTGTGTTGGGGTCAGCATCATTAAGACACTTAGTTAAACAAACTGGTGTAATGAGGCGGACCAATCAGGGAACATCTGCTCACATGGTGTGATATTCCTGCTGACACAGCATATAGTGTTGGACTGTTGGACTGGTGAGCCCATTCAGCTGTCCCTCAGGTTGTCCCTTAAAGACAGCTGTCCCTCAGGTAGTCCCTTAAAGACAAATGTTCCTCAGGTTGTCCCTTAAAGACAGCTGTCCCTCAAAGACAAATGTCCCTCAGGTACAGTCCCTTAAAGACAGCTGTCCCTCAGGTAGTCCCTCAAAGACAGCTGTCCCTCAGGTCCAGTCCATTAAAGACAGTTGTATTGTTTAACTCAAAGAGGTTATTTTTACGATGCTAACAAGCATTAATCAATACTGAGTCGTTGGTCAAAACTCTTTACGCAGATATCTGTACCAATATGCAGCCGTGAACAACAACTCATTTCATGCCCAAAATGCGCACACCCACCAAAATACTTTGTAAAAAAAGTAAAACTTAACAATATAACAATAAAAAAGCAAAAAACAAATTTAATGTAATATTTATAGTATTTATAGTATTTAGCAGATGCTTACAATAAGTATTTCTCAATATCATAACGTTCAAGGTTGATGGTAAATCCTATAGCTAGTGCCCAGCACATAACATTAACAGTTGTAGGTGTAATGTATGGTGAGTGCAGCATTCTGGGCATGAAATGAGCAGTTGTGCCAAGATTCACATTGGCCCACAGAGACAGGTGTGTGAAGCCAGCACATATAGAACTCACCTGTAGCTTTGTCTAACCAGCACATATATAATTCCCCTCTAGCTTTGTCTAAACAGCACATGTAGAACTCACCTGTAGCTTTGTCTAACCAGCACATATATAACTCCCCTGTAGCTTTGTCTAACCAGCACATATAGAACTCACCTGTAGCTTTGTATAACCAGCACATATAGAACTCACCTGTAGCTTTGTCTAACCAGCACATATAGAACTCACCTGTAGCTTTGTATAACCAGCACATATAGAACTCACCTGTAGCTTTG
>JAOEGT010000006.1:2524510-2542287 GCA_025447795.1 Speoplatyrhinus poulsoni | reverse complement strand
ATATATGTATTATATATATATATGTGTATATGTGTATATATATATGTATTATATATGTATGTATTATAAATGTATTATATATATGTATATATATATGTATGTATTATAAATGTATGTATATATATGTATATATGTATATATGTATGTATATATATGTATATATATTATATATGTGTGTATATATATGTGTATATATATTATATATGTGTGTATATATATATATATATATATATATATATATATATATGTATATGTATATGTATGTATATTATATACATTTTTTATTGGTAACCAGTGCAGAACAATAGAGTGTAACAGTGTGTTCTAAGCTTGGAACCAAGCCAAACAGCTACGAGGTTGTGAATCAATGGTATATGCTCAGGTAGAATCCACAAGTTCATATGATATCAACCTTATTTTAAGATAAATATGATTTATTTGTGATATCACGGAACTACTACAGTACCCACAATCCTAAAGTGTGAAAGCAACGTCTCTGATTGTTGGAACTGGCTATCCTCGTGATACCATCCTAATCTCACAAGATTGCTTTAGCGCTTCGGAGATGTTCACAACTGGGGAAAAAATCGGTGCTCTTTGTTACCATGGAAATGTTTCAAACCCCGCGAAGTCATAGTCGGGTAGTGATTATTGCTAGCACTGAAAAGTGTGATTGTTTATGCTAGAAGTATAAATAATATGAAAACTATTGTATTATACTATTATAACGGCATATTATACAAATCTGATAACTAATTAAGAAGAACGAAGGAAGAATATGCATTTTATGGGATTCGCAATGGGTTATGGCAGTGTTCCCCAACGAGCCATTCATGTAAATCAGCTGTGTTGGAGCAGGGAGACATCTAAAACATGCAGGGCTGTGTTCCCCGAGGACAAGGGTTGGGGAACACTGGGGTATGGGATGCGCATTTCCTTCACTATTACAATATGTTACATACACATTCTTGTACCTTTTTCTGTTTTTATTCAATGTTTGTCGCTCCAAATCAAATTGTTTATGGTCACGATCACTCTCTTAGCTGGATGGCTTGGTTCCAGTCTTAAAACTCTGTAAATAAGGATTTTACAAAAAGTCAATGGAGAAAATGAATGGGAATTTTTCTTCCAGCAAAAAGTGGGCGGCCACTGTTACGCTCTATTGGTGTAATATGTGATCTCTTATTTGTTGTTGTTCAAAGGCAGGAATTTCCACATTTTGAAGGCAGTTCAAAGTTTTTTGATTTAAACAGGTAAAAACAGCATGAATGATCATTTCCATCTGAACTTTGGTGACCATTAAACGTAGTTAGCAATAATTCAGTTGGAAATATTTTGCTTATGAGCTTATTGACAGGTGTACACCATCTCTGCTCCAGTAGAAGTTTAGGCCATTAGCGCCTGTGACAATGAATGTGTCTGATGGTGACTAAATTGATTAAAGATGGAAGGAGAGGAACAGAATATTTATTGTCTGTGAGTGATTTTCTATTACTGCCTGAAATTGACAGCAAGAGAAACAAGCCCAGCCTTCAACCGAAAGCTGGAGCCCATTGCCAAGACCACCCCAAGCTCCTCGATGTAAACAGTATCGCAAAGACAGAGAGAACAGAGATGGCATTTGCCAGGTAGCACTGTATTTTTGGAGAAATCACTCCACCAAAGAAACGGATATACAATTCATTTGGTGAACAGCGCCCCTCTAGAGACACTGACAAAGCCTGAGAGAGAGCAGGCAACAGATTTGGCCTTTTCCCACAGTTATACACCAGAATATAAACCTAATCCAGATACAGTATTAGGGTTTCCCCACATCACACCTCCCAACTTGACCACTGACTGTAACCGAGCAGAGCTCAGTATACACAGAGGGTTTGCTGAGGCTTAAATGGAGACACGTGGGACTTTAGGCTGTTTTCTATTAAGGTTTCAACAGGGTTTTCTGACAGGGAAAAGTCAAGACATCCAGAGAGTGGGGAGCCTACAGTAGCAGAGCTCTTTCACAAACATCTGACCAAAACCAGTATCAGATGAGAAGATGGTGTCTGTGCATCAGGATCATCTTATGATTATTATCATCTCCTTCTTTCTATTTTTTGTCATTTAGTCATCAGATAGAATAGGATATGACTGGGCTTTTGAAATGTCCCTAGGATAGATACATTTTACTTGCATTATTAAGGCCAGTTATTAATAATAGACTATGCAATCTACTATATGATCTGCCTTTCTGCAGTTTCTTCCATAAAGGTTTGTCTTGTGGCTTAGTCACTAAAGATTATATTATGTCAGCATAAAAAGCCCTTAAAGCAGACTCTTGAATATTAATGACAAGCTAAACCAGGCAACATGCATATTTTAACAGATAATATGCATTCATGTGATATAAAAAAACGGTTGCTCTATCTCTAAGCCTTTTCTTCTCCATTTGCATTCTCTACTTTGTTAAGATTTTAACTCATGGTTTTAACTCTGATTGTCGTGTTTACAATCATAATGACTTTAGCAGAGATTAGCATGACTGAAGCCCTACTTTGTGTTAGTCTTTTGAGAAGCAATTTTAGTGATAAAGAGCAAAAAAACAAAATCTTAACATTCATAGACAGAAAAAGCAGAGGGTTTGGTTGAGGATACATTGATGGTGGTTATAGTTTGAATACTGAGTGTGTTATTCAGGCAATTTGTAAAGTAAAAATCTGAGTTCATCTGCAGCTCCTTGTATTTTAGTAAGACAACACTTTTGTTTTGCATCTGGTGCATTTATTATTACGTTCTTAAAACAGAGATAACCCTATGCTATACCTACAGTAGATGGCAGACTATACATTAGTCAAAGAGCTCCATGAGTCCCATTAACTCGATCATTGAATACGATTGCCCTTTATAAATGACTATCTTGTCTTTCTGCAGTTTCCTGAAAAAAATTGATGGTTTGCCTGCTCAGTGACTTGTTTAATCCTATGTACATCCCTCCACGTCGTTTCATAATCTGCTACTTTGTGTCATTCTATATTCAAAGTCTGCAGGGTACAGATGAGGCTGCATTCACCTGAGAATATCCGTAATATATGGGGAAAACAATTTGACAAAAATGACAAATGTGAACATGGCCAGCACTGACATGCTGCATACCTGGCCTGCCATTCTCTTGACACAAATCATCTGGTGTGAGAGATGAGCTATGGCTCCTATAGTGAAGAGGGTAGAGCATATACTGTTACTTATTTATTTGTATTTAACCAGGCAACTCCATTAGGAACATGTTAATTTCAACAGCCTGACAATGGGATGTGTCCTTTTGAGGGGAGGGGGACACACGGGTACAAAAACAATACCACCTTTACAAACCTCTAATGGCTTTGATGTTCAGTAGCGTCTCTTGACAATAATGTGACATTTGTGTCTAATTGTTGTAGCAGTAGAGGCCATTTAGCCATATCCTTCTAAAAGCTGCACTGTGGTAGCTTTAGTATAACAGATAGTGCTCCTTGACATTGTCTGTAATTTTCTCTCTCATGTATGCTTACACACACACACACGCACATATCCAAATTTCTTTCTCCATCTTCAGTAAAAACACAAACATTTTTTTTACGGCACTGCGCTGTGCACCAATGGTTTACTGTATGACAAGCATATCTGCTACTAATAGATACATTTAATTTGACATTGTTGTCAAATACAGCATATGCTACAAAGAGAGAGAGAGATCTCAGGAGAAATGATTCCAGTTGTGCCACCAGTAGGGGTGATATTAGGGTCTTTGTTGTGTCTGAATTGGTAGTTCAAATGTACAATATACAGCATGTGAGTAATACAACATTCAAAATCTTTCTCCTGTTTTCAACAACCGATATTCAGTCCCTTTCTGATTGTGGAAAGTGAAGGTTGAGTGAGAAACACAGGCTGTTCACCAGCTGCACTTTGGAAGGACAAAGGAAACTAAGGATGAATGTCAATTAGTAAGACTTGCTAGATCAGAAGGAAAGCTGGAAATACAGTTGTACTGTGATGGTCTTCACCATGCATACCAAGCTGTAGTGGTGAGCAATATGACCTTGAACAATTTCATCACAATCTTTCTTTGCACAAGCAATCTCTAACGAACTCAAAACCCTGTTTTGATGTAAAGCTATTGTCAAATGTAAATAATTTTGTAGAGACATGTAAAAGCGGTGACGGCCTGTTTTATAAATGGGACAATGGATGTAAAAAAAATAATAAAACCTAAATATCAAGACATTGCTGACAAGTAATGAATAGGCAAATATGCAGAGATTACAGTAAGTGCAAATGATGAGGCCAATATAATTTGACAACTGTAGACTTGAGGTGGGTGGGCCCAATCACAATACTATTGTAATGTGTTTACAATAGTATTGTAAACAAATCACTAAGGTCTACAAGAGGCCGAAATGGGTTTTCTCAGGAGGGTGGCGGGCGTCTCCCTTAGAGAGAGGGTGAGAAGCTCGTCTATCCGTGAGGAACTCGGCTTAGAGCCGCTACTCCTTTGCATTGAAAGGAGCCAGTTGAGGTGATACGGGCATATGGTAAGGATGCCCCCTGGGCGCCTCCCTAGCGAGGTGTTCCAGGCACGTCCAGCTGGGAGGAAGCCTCGGGGAAGACCCAGGTCTAAGTGGAGAGACTATATCTACACACTGGCCTGGGAACGTGTCTCGCGTTTGGGTCCTCACCTCATGCAATCGTGACAATAATTTAATGTTAAAGATAGTTAAGAATGTTATATTAAAAACATAAAGCCAGTTAAAGGTGTATGTAGTGATTGTAATACACTTTTTGTGAAGTTAATAAAATATCTGCTCATGGTCTGCTAGCTGCCTATTCTATGTGCATGCTGAAAACAATAATCTAGTGTTTCTATACTGCTCTGGCTTTGTAATAAGGAACACAAACTAAGTGGTGCAGACCACATAACACTGTTACCAATATGGGGGGTGGAGCTTCTGAGAGAGCACCCTATGGCATTAAATTAATCTCTAGATTATCAATAAATTAGTCATTAGATTAATCAAAATAATGATAGTTAGATTAATCACCAAAACAATAATTGTTAGGTACAGCCTTCTACAACTCATACAACTAGGCACTTTAAAAATAGGTAATTTTCTTTTTTTTTTTTTTTTGCTGGGACAAACACATATATATATATATATATATATAAATTTATTCACATAGCCTACAACATAATTTATTCACAAAAATCAGTCCACTGATACAAATACACCACATTCCAAATTATTATGCAAATTATATTTTACACTGATTTTCCTAAATAGTTTATGCTAATGACAGTCAGTATAATTTTCAAGTCATCAACCGTTGGGGTATAAATTGAATTTCATTGAACAAATCACCCATTGAAAACAGTATTTATTTTTTCCAAAATAAAAAACTCAAAATGCACTGTTCTAATTTATTATGCACAACAGTGCAGAGTTGCAAAACATTTTATAGGTTGTAAAGAACTGAAAAAGGTAATTTGTTGGACTTGCCACATTAGGAGGTCATATTTACTGAAATCAAAAGCTATTTCAGTCAAATACATCTTAACAGGGCAAGTTACATGTTAACATAGGACCTCTTCTTTGATATCACCTTCACAATTCTTCCATCCATTGAACTTGTGAGTTTATGGAGAGTTTCTGCTTGAATGTCTTTGCAGGATGTCAGAATAGCCTTCCAGAGCTGCTGTTTTGATGCAAACTGCCTCCCACCCTCATAGATCTTTTGCTTGAGGATGCTTCAAAAGTTCTAAATAGGGTTGAGGTCACACCATGAATTTCTCTCCTTTTATGCCCATTGTAGCCAATGACACAGGTATTCTTTGCAGCATGAGATGGTGCATTGTCATGCATGAAGATGATTTTGCTATGGAAGGCACGATTCTTCTTTTTGTACCATGGAAGAAAGTGGTCAGTCAGAAATTGTATTTCTGGGCCCACTGCAACCATTTCTGCTTGTGAGCGTTGGTTAAGGGTGGTCAAATAGATTAGGTTTATGAACAACTGCTAGCCTCTGGAGGATCCTACACCTTGAGGTTCGCGGGACTCCAGAGGCACCAGCAGCTTCAAATACCTGTTTACTGCTTTGTAATGGAAGTTTAGCAGCATTTGTGTAGAAGTATCCTTGCTCATTATGCCTTTATCTACACTAACCCGTCTGTGCTCTGAATCAGCCATAAATCTCTTTATAGTACGATGATCACGCTTACATTTTCGTGCATTATCTAATGTTTTCTTACCTTGTCCAAGAGAGATCCTTTTTCTTTCCCATATTGCGTGAAACCTGTGGCCTGCTTAATAATGTGGAATAGTGCATTTTTTTTATTTTCTTAAAAAAATACAATTTTCAATTCAATTTCAGTTTTCGTGTTTGTTCAATGACACACGACTTATGGTTGATTATTAGAAAATTATACTGACTGTCATTTGCATAGACTATTTAGGAATATTTCTGTAAAATATCAATTGCATAATACTTGGAATGCGGCGTAGTAATTAAACTAAAACTAACCATTAGAAATGTTTCTACAGGGTAAACATTTCTAATTCAACATCTGGATATAAATGCCATTCATGCAGTAATTCAATGACACTGAATTACTGTAGCCTTTTTACATTAGTTCATTCAATAGATATTAAACATAGGCCTATCTCAGAATAGCAGCAGACAAAGTTAACTGATTAAAAATTGTATTGTAAACATTGTAAATGGTAAATGGACTACATTTATATCGCTTTTCCAACCTTCCAGCCACTCAAATCACTGTACAGTATTTCCTCACATTCACCCATTCACACACACATCCACACACCGATGGTGATAGCTGCCGCGCAAGGCACTGAATTGTATTACAACTGATGCTGCTGCACTTGTTAATCACCTATTCCAGAGGTAATCAATTGGCAGCCCTATACACAAACTCTTTAATTATTAAGAATTATTACATTTGACAGAAGGTTTCTGTTTTTAATCGTCACATTTTCTTCTCGTCACTGGTTTTGCTGACCACGGAAACTAATAAACTAGTAAAACTGCATACATGGTACGACTTCACTATACAATACATGCAATTTAAATCGCATTTTAATACACCACCTCCAAAGTGTTTTGGATACATTTTACTAAAATATATAATAATAATAATATTTTAACTGGCAGTATGAGCATATAATACACCACTGTGATCCACCACTGCCCAACAATGTAATTATTTTACTGTAAGAAGCACATTTACAAAAGCTCAATTACTGTATACTAAGAGCATCTTCGTATAATTAAGTGTATTATTTTAAATGCAACAGGTTTACCTGAATTGCGAAAATAACCTTTATTTACTAGCCTATTATTACAATAGTCTACTTTCATAATTCCTCTAGTAAAGTTAAATGTGAAACCCCTGTCTTTCATTCACTGTGTTCACACTATTCTAGGGATGCAAAGCAGTATCCTACTGCTCGGACTGATTAAAACGCCAACCGAAATCCCAAGACTAGGTAACATGCTGGGGAGCTTGGTGACAAAAACCCGTTTTGAGGTGGCACCATCTGTAGGCTATATTGATTTCCTAAATCAGTGGATCTGTTCTATTCTGGTCTATTAAACAAAGTTGTTGCACATTCACATCCTGTTCTGACACGCACATTTTAAACTGTCCAATGTCCAACAACTGTGCTTCTCCTCACACTAAATGTCCGGTGCTTTCTGTCCTCATTCTGACTTTATATTTATTTTAAGCTTTAATACATTTGGGCTGCTCAGAAAGCAAATGTTCACATGCTACTATACTGTCAAACACACTAGTGCTATTGTAGTCTCAGCCTCTTATGTCCATTAGCACTACATCCTAAGATGGTCTGATACATATACACCTGTAAGTGCACTGTAGTGCACTGCTTTTTTAACTAATTTAAAATTAAACATATATTTTAAGCAGTAACTTTAGCCTACACATTTTACAGATGTACAAGACCTGTTAACAGCCATAGTCCTGTTAAGTTTCCCAACATATTCCTTAAGTTTAATGTCCAACTTTGTCATGTTGTTATGTAGTTGGTCGTCGTGCATGTCAATACTGCACTTGCCAAGTAGGCAGGCACTGATTCAGTTATCCAGCACTATTTCCCAGACTTTATGTAAAGGCTGGCTCTGCGAGACTAATGCAATTGTGATCTGTACGTTAAATAAGACTGTTTGATCAAAGTATGGCAGAGGGTAATGATGAGTAATGTGTGCATTTTAGCGGTAAACCAAATATATTGTTATAATGTTCAGTGCCAATCTAATTTAACCTGACATGGTACCAGGAAATTGGCCGTAACATTTAAATGTATCCATCAGGTTTGGGTCAGGTTGCAAATCTCTAATGGAAAGTAAAATGATAAAAAATATGGAGTGTTTTTTAATAGTGAGAAGATGCTGACAGAGCAGAAGTTCTCATCTTTCACTTACTGGAGCTGATATCCACGAGATCAGTCTTGAGAACCACTTAATGATCTAAACTGGACCTTTCTTCAATAATCATAAACAGTGATTCATGGCCACACAGAATCATCGATTCAGGGTCAGTTACACTGTCCTGTGAATCTGTTTCTGATATGTGATAGCTTAATATGTATTCTATCTTTCAATCGCTAGTTTTCTCAAACATATTATTGTCCACAACTTATTTTCAACCCAAACCTTAGAATGACTAGCTGTCAATTCTATATGTGTGCTGAAAAATAATCCCGTTTTTTACATCTAATGTGTTTGTGTGAATAGAAATCATTCTGGGAAATTGTACTACTTTTTTGATGATTTGGGGGAGGGGGAGGGGGGCGCTGACCCAAAAAAGGTTGAGAAACCACTGGTGTAGATTTTTTTAGATTAATACATTTGCAATTTGCATGCATGTGCAAGGACCCTATGCAATATTTGCATACGCAAATTGCGATATGTTTCATAATCGGCTTGTTGTGGAAATATTGTTTGATTTTGGCAACGATTGTTAAGATATACTGACAGTTGAGATGTTTCTGGTTTCAGTGGTGTATGACACCATTGAAACAAACATTCAGAGGAGTGTTTCGCTATTTATAATGTTTACACTAGCTAGTTTTTATGTTGGGCAATCAGGATAAAGTTAGCTGTACCTTAATCATCAAACAGGGACCAGGTGGTAACCTTGTAGGTGTTTATCTTGAGTCTTTTTCTAATCTTTGGTGGATACCGCCCGTCTGTAGCCACACATTAAGCCACCTACATGCCCAAGAATTTAGCACAGACTTATTGTTTTATGTTTTATCCATTGTTGCGATTTATAACTGAGATTTACCCCAAAACAGTTAACCTCAACAACTACTGTAGTGTGATGTAATGTTCCACAGACCTTGCTCACTAGCATCTGTCACTCCGCAACACCTGCCAAGACCTTCAAGATGACCTGATGACAATCAAAGATACATCAGTTACCTGAAGCTCTCCCTCTTTTTATTAATCCATCTGCCCATCAACCTATGCCTCCTATCTATCATTCTTTCAAAGAAGCATCAGACGCCCCTTCACATCACATTTCATGAGTCTTGACAAAATTAACATTTATCACAATTTGAATAGTGGACAATAGAGAAAGAAACAAATCATATACTGTAAATCCATCAATTTATGAATTATTTGTATTAACTTGTGAACTTGACAGGACAACTATTTCAACCATGGAGACGTCACCAGACTGCATAAGCTCAATGGCTTATGGTTAGAGTAACAACTTTGTAATGTAAGAAGCAGAAAAGGTTTCTTGGTTCATTTGACTTTGGAGAAAATGTGTGCCAGCATTCTATTTCTGTTATGGTATCCCTTCCCCTTCACATAGGGAGTGGGGAGGATGTTCACTTATCTTTGCCATCTGACTCTGACCTAAGCCAGTGCCCTCTGGTCAACAGACCCACTAAAGCCATTAGCTTGCAGGCCCTGCCATTTAATTAAATGTAGCTATTGATTCTCACAGGAGATTAGTCAAGCAGAACATCATCTGATTAGAGCTGTCAACTCTAGATAGTGAGGTGGAGAAGGATTGTGCCATCTCTCTTGTTCTTCTCTGTAGGTTAGGCCTGCGTAAGTGCTCATAAATTGTTTATAGCCAGTAGCCACACAGCATGGCCATATTGTAAAATTACCATATGTCTAGTCTATATCTAGTATTGTAATGCAACCTTCCCTATACTGAGATATAATTGTGTGTTAACAGCAAACACCAAAACTATACTTTTATCTGTGTGCAACTACTGTCATTGTAATTATACTGTATATATTAATGCAAAACAGATTAAAAATGGGAAAACGGGTAGTGGCTACACTGCCTAAACAGGTTTGACATTTGCACATCCTGTCTGTCTGGAGCGCCCACACTACATGGTTTTAGCATTGCTTTTCCTGTACAAGACACATTTTTGAGGTTGGAGTACTAAAAAGCAGTGCCAGGTTTCGAGCACCCTCCCTTCACACACAGCTGTTAAGTAAGAGCAGGTCAGCAAAGTGCTCTGACTCAGATTTGAGACCCCTTTTATAAAAATGTGTACATGTGTCTATTAACAAAGTCCTTCTAGGCAAGTCTCACCACTCGCAGCCATCTTCATCTCCATCATGCACACATGTTGACATTACAAGCCAAAAAGAGTTTCAAGAGTTTCTGAATATCGCAATAGAATTATTCAAAAGTGTGGGCTATTATGTTCATCTGATCTAAGTGGAAAATAAAATAGGTATATAGACGTATTTAAAGAAGGCTATTGCAAATAAAATAGATGAACAAATAACTGAATATGATCATGACATAACTCCATAGCAATTAAACAAAACAATAGAAAATATAATGATACATTGTACATAATATCACATTTTTGTATGAATCGCATCACCTACAACACCTAGGGCCCTCTCTTACAACTGGCGCAATGCGGCACAAAGCAGGAATGCAAGTGTCTTTGCTAGTTTCAGACCGACACAGTTGTAATTTTTCCGTTCAGCGCCCAGGTTGTTTAAATTGCAAATGCATTTGTGCCCATTTGAGCGTTGATGGGAGTGTTGGTCTAAAACATGAGGTGTGGTGTGGCGCAATGCTATCGTGAAACGGCAAACAGTTATTGCGTGATTGACCAGCAAAAACCTGGTCTAAAGTCAACAAGCAGCGCATTATCAATATAGTACTTAATATGGCGGCTGCACAACACACGTGTTACACACACATGACGTGCAGGAGCACACAAACACGCAAAGGATTACTAATTAAAATAATACAATGTGAAATATTATTAGTGTGTAGACATATTTTAGGGCTCTCTGCCTATAGATGGTCTGTGCCAGCGCATTCACAAACACGCTGGTATAATAGCAATCTGCCGATGACTCAAGCCTGGATGGATTTTTAAGGGAATGGGAGATTACACTCGGATTGGTTTATCGTATGAAAAATGAAGAGAGGTTTACAGCCCTTTTGAACCAATGCGCTTGGTGCAAAGACCATTGTATACGCCGCTAAACTAGCCAGAGTGGATTTGGACATGCCCTAAATGCAGTTTGCGCCTTAGACTGTGAGCTTACATTGTTAAAATACGGCCCCTAGTCTCAGCCTCTTCTATCCATCGACTTACTATTTAAGCAACTCATGCTGAAATGCTGGCACTGTGAGACTATAACTACACCTCAGCAAATAAAAAAAGAATGGCCTTTCGTAGCTAAAACACACTGAACAACAGAGGTGCATTAAGAATTGGTAAACAGTGGCAAACATGTTTGCTTTGAACTTTCATTTTGAACGTTTTGTGTAAACATTGCAAACATATTAGATTTAAACTGTCACCCTTCATCCAATGTTAAAGTGTGGTCACCGAGACCTACCTCCTCAGACTGCTTGTAAATAGTAAATGGACTCCATTTATACAAAGCGCTTTACTTTACTTATTTACTTTATATTTCATCACACAAACATTCCTACACCGATGGGGACTGCTGCCATGCAAGGTGCGACCAACCACCGGGACCGGTAGGTGACAGGTAGGTCAACATCAGGATTTGAACCCATGAACTTCTGGCTTCTGCCCCAATCCTGCAAATGTTTGTGGGGAACACAAACCAATAGAAAACTGTTTGAATATGATCGCGAGCGTTCGCAAACGCTCACTGTTTAACAATTCTGCACCTCAGCTTGCAGGCTACTTCATAAAGGTTTAGATTTAGAAAAAAAGCCTGTGGCCTTGTATAATACTCATAGTATAGCTAACAATTAATTCTCAACTCAAAGTTGAAATCCATGGCTTACACCTAATAAGAATCAATAGGTAATTAACACATTAATTAACTGCATTAATCTCTGATAAAGATAGGAATTGAGCCAGGATTATGGGTTTAATTAATAGTAAATCGTGACTCTGCTCCACTCCGATCCGTTTGTAACGGATCTCAATTTATGGCTTTTTAAATGTATGCAAGCCGGATCGGGTGAAAAATGCTCTGGTTAATTTCGGAAGTCCTCTAGCGTAGAGCTACGTCATTTAAATGACAACATTTGTAATTTTGATTGGCTAACAAAAACTGCACATTTTCTATGGACTGGAAAAGTAGCGAGAACACGTGAATCTTATGTAGCCTATTTCAGATATGCCTATATGTCTAATATATTGTGATCTTAATTTGTGAATCTATATTAAATGTGTTTTTGTCTTATAAAAGTGCACACGTGTTTCATAAATAAATAAAATTGTCTAATTTTGGTAACCCCTTATCTGAATGGTTTGAAGATCCTGACTGCACACCACTGCTGATAGATTGTTTTGTGTTTCTGTCTTGCACTGGAATTTAGGCTATCATATGCCCTTTTTCTGGGATTCCTTTAATGGCTGAACATTGTCTGTGCTCTTCAGTGTTCAGTGTGCACACTATTAATAATGATAAGACAGATTGCAAGCTTTGAGGATAAACAAAGTCTTGCAGTGTGAATTTAACATAAATAACTTGATGTAATTTGAATAAAACAGGTTATATGAATGCCATTTATTCATTCACATGCAAATAAAAAATCACATAAACAACTCTTTACCTCATGTTGCTGGCTGCACTATTGAAAACAAATTATAGTCTACAGTGTGCTCCATCCAGGAACATACAATATTTAATTAAAATACAGTAAGTCCTGCAAAATATGAACCTGCTGACAATCTAGATAGCCAATAACTGCAAGGCAGTATTCAATAACTGTAACACTGTTGTCAAGCAACCCATAGTGAAGATTTAAATGCCAAGTACACACTGTGATGAACCCTGACTGTTTTTTAAAATCGCTGTCAAAACCCCAAAGCAGTTAGTTTATCTTAGACTGTGTGGCACCCTGACAGCATTCCCATTTTGGCAAAATAATGTGTTTGTTGCTAATTCATCCGCATTTCTTGCTGCACTGCTAACATTCTTATCATACATGCTAAAGAAACCCCTTGTTGCTCAGTCCAATATCCATGCTAATCCCTGGTGTGTACAAATGTGTGTTTCACCTGACATTGCAGTGGCTGTGTGTGAACACACACACTTGGCCAGATGTCAAGGCAGGGACACGGTCTGTGTAGGGGCATAATGGCTGTGTTGTGGGCCTGGCCACAAGGTTAGGGGCTGCTCTGGAGGGGCTCTGACCCAGAAAGAGGTTAACAGAGTCCAGGGCAGGATGCCAGGGAAGAGGACCAGGCCATCTCCTACAACTAAGGTTACACACCTACCTACACGCACGCACGCACGCACGCACGCACGCACGCACGCACACACACACACACACATAAGCCTGCATACACTACTGCTTGCCAGAGGTGACCAGGCTTGCTGGCAGAGGAGTCCCACCATTAAGCCAACCAACTGGCTCTAACAGGCCTCTAGCCATGACCAAGGACAAAGAGCAACCTATCCCTACAGGAGAGGCCAGGATGGGAACAGCCAGTGAGGGAAGAGCAGTAGTCTGTCCCAGAGGGAAGTTACGGGGCTACACAGGCATTGATGGAGCTTTTAATTGTACCAGCTGCCTCAGTGGACTCACTCCCATAGGGAGAGGGACAGATACTTTGTGTTGAGATGAGCCGTCTGTTATCTCAACAGTGGCTTTGTGGCCACTTGAGTGCTTGGGCGATAAGTCAATTGCAAATGTAAACAATACATATGTTTTCAACCACAACAATGATTATAAAGTGTGCTCTTTCTCTCTCTCTCTCTCTCTCTCTCTCTCTCTCATACATTTGAGGATCCTTCCACTGTGTACTGAATTCTCCTTCCTCTCTAAGCCTAGGAAGTAATACTGATTCAGTGGCTTTACTGGGTGATGTCGCTGCATTTGTGTTTGCAAACACATAAGGAAAATTGACAGTGGCAGTACTCAGTAGATACTCTCTGTCTTGATGGTTGATGCTGGATGTAGAAAGTAACAAACACATTAATCATTGCCATGGTGACTGCTCTCCGTGAAAATCTCCATGGTGAAATTAATGAGGATTTGATGCAAGAGAACTGCCTCTAACAATTGTTATAATTGTTCATTTCAAAGTTATTGGATGAAGGAATAATGGAAGAACAGATCATTAATCACAGTCAATTTCGTTCACATTGTAATGTTTCATTCTTCACTGGCGCCACTGATCTCACAGTGGCCTAAGGGCACCTGCAATTCATATGCATCATGCATCATACAGTATTATGTGTATTTAAAATAATGATTATGCAACAGTTAGTTCTTCTGACCAAGTAATTTGTTTGGACAAAAAGGCATTCCACGATTTCTGATGTTTAGTATAACAGCCCTAGGCATTTTAACTACAATATATTACTCTGCAGATGTTAAAATAACATTTAACTTACATTAATGATTGTTTTCTATTTAATCCTACAAACAAACTTTGCGCCACAAAGATTAACAAATTTCCACAAAGTGTAACATTTGCAAGCGTAAATCATTGATATTTTTCTGTGAAAATATACCGAGAATAGATCATTGAATATATTCAGTTGCTGGTGAGCTGTGCGACATTTAGTGGTAGAAAGTCATATATATTCTCTTTAACACTAGGCGCATTGTGGCCAGGACTGCTTTGTGATGTGGGTAGTGTCACAGAGTGCCCCCTGAGAGGCGATACGGAGCCACATTTAATATAATTGAATTCACTGGATGAGGCCGAAACGAGCGACACTCCGTACGTCTGCATGCTGTGTCGGGCTGGCAAGCGATGTGCTCTCACGGCAGGCTGTTCTACCCATGCGGTGCTGTCTCATTTCTCTCTGTGGGAAATGCCACTGTGTCAGGGAAGGCGAGGATGGTGTCTTCCTCGAGTGGAAATGTGTGAAGAAGGCAGTTGGTTGTGTGTAAAAGTTCTGATGCCCTGCTCATGCAGGGCTCTATAGTTCAGTGGGGGACAGTGCTGTCTAAATGTCTCCCAAAGATACGCTTCCTCATTGAAACTAGGCAAGCTGTAGGGTAACAATTACAAAGTTTCAGTGACCTCCTAATGAAACATGTATTTTATTGTATCCTTTTGTTCAGTTCATTCTCCACACCTCTGAAATACTATCAGTGTAGCCAATACAATACAAATGAGTGTTCTTACACAGTATGGTCCATCAGGGAGCTATTTGTCTGTAATTGCTGCTAACCACCGTTCTTCCACCATCACCTGGAGCAGCTGTGTTGGAAGTAGAACCCGGTGACTGGGTCACTAGGTGAAGTAAGTGGTCCGTCTAATTTAAAAGTATAGCCTGTAGTGCAATATGTTATTTCTTTTTTTGGTTTAGACCGTGCAGTATAGTTTGTTTGCATAGTCAGTTTGTTTTTATTCAGTTAAATAACAATAAAGAAATAAGTGACCAATGGTGCTGAGTGTGGTACCACAACATGTCGAGAATTCACGTCATCAATCCAGATGTCCGCCATTTTGGAGGTACTTAACGTAAGCAAAGCAACCAAGCTCATCTGTTGTCAAAATGGTCAGTTATTACTGTTTTTGGCTGTATTAATGAATTGCGCATTATTGCCAAACGGTAAGGAAGCAAGAGCAAAATATTGCCTGAGGTTGTCTAAACTGAACCAGAATGTACATGGTACTGTCCAAATTGTTAAGTGAGGGGCAAATACTATAAATACCGGTAGAGGGCAATAGCAAAAATAATTATATTATCCAATTTAGGGGTTTACTGTATTTTGGGCATTGATGCTTCTGCAGCTGACATGAACAATATTTTAGTGAAATAATCATAATATGTAACCACTGGCAAGCACCTTTTATATTAGAATTTGGACATGATCTTTATGATCAGAGGCTTTCTAACTTGTTTTATTTTAGTACCTCTTCTGAATCAATGGTTATCTCTATTTGATGGCTCTGCTTCTTTCCTTGCCTTCCACACAGGAAGGCCAGTTTGCTAAAATTAGGGATGATTGATCAGCAAGCCATTATTCTAGGTCGATATACACTCTAAATAGGTGATCGAACGTTCACCTTTCAAATGGCTGAGCAGGCAGATCGATTGCAGGAATCATATTGCCATGTCATGACCACTTGTTAACCTGCTCTATACCTTTGCACCCAGTCACAGCACCCTCCCCCTCTCTAAATTCAATATGCTTGCTTTCTCGTCCCTTATCCCTCTCTCACTTTATGATCCTGCACTTACCATCTCTATCTTTCTCACACACATGCAGCCTATAAGAATACACTATTATACAGTGTTTCTCCTGCCCACTTTGGCAATCCAGCACAGTGCTAAAATTGCATTACCTTGGCAGCCATAAAACGCTATAGTTGTCCAAATTAGAAAACGACAACCCCAAGTCATGGTACGCCTTGCTGAATGGGATGAGTGTGATGACAGTGGTCATGATGCCTCACCGCACAGTCCTACGCTGTAGCTTTGGTCTTCATAACGCTTGAGTTATGTTGAGTTGAGCTTGTTGTTAAAACAAAAAGGTTTGTGGTCCTGTCTTTATTGAATCCTTAACAAATATAATGAAGGATAACCACGACTACTTGCAACTAGCGAGTGGAATTACAGTGTACCTACAGTACACTGGAGGGTTTAAACTCATCTAATCATGGATTGTTCAGGTCAAATACACAGCACAACTCTGTGATTTGTTCAAACACATCATGTATTTTTGGATTAGCTTTTAGATGAACATGATTTCTAGATCAGCAATGTGGATTAGTAGGACAAACACTAGCCTTTGGAGGGAAAACATGTCGCCGTTGGATCTTTCTGAACATATGGTGGATCAGTGTCTGCACCCAGGATCATGATCCCGTGGTAAAACCCTTAAGATAAATTCCTTAGATATATCTTCTTTTCTTTGTGTGAAATGTTAAACCTCTGATTCTGTTGGCATTTAATAAATGTCATGATGACATTACCTACAAAACTGTCTGGCCATTGACTGAACTGAATGTACAAAGTGTACAAATAACAAACACACACACATAGTGTATATTATTATTATTATTTTATTATTTTTTTGTAAGCTTGTTCAGCTAGGCTAGCTGCTACCACTTTGGCCAACATAACACACTTGATGACAATTTGAATAAACAAGAAATGTTAAAGTTAACCACCTAAAAACTAGGCCCTTTTTCCCCTTTTTTTCCTTGCAAAAACATTCCCTTTCATTCATAAGGTTTTATGTAGTTCTGAACAAGTTACAAAGCTTATTTTGGTATTAAAATGTAGATAACCCATGTGAGATTCCAATTCAGGTTAAATATTCC
>JAOEGT010000006.1:2496455-2524410 GCA_025447795.1 Speoplatyrhinus poulsoni | reverse complement strand
GTGGTGGGTGGCGGTGTGGCCGTGGCCGTGGTCGTGGTGGGTGAAGGTGTGGTCGTGGGGGGTGAAGGTGTGGTCGTGGTGGGTGGCGGTGTGGCCGTGGCCGTGGTCGTGGTGGGTGAAGGTGTGGTCGTGGTGGGTGGCGGTGTGGCCGTGGTCGTGGTGGGTGAAGGTGTGGTCGTGGGTGGTGAAGGTGTGGTTGTGGTGGGTGGAGGTGTGGCTGCGGGGGGTGAAGGTGTGGTCGTGGTGGGTGGAGGTGTAGTCATGGTAGCTACAGATGTAGTCGTGGTGGCTGAAGATAAAGTGGTTGAAGGTGAAGTTATAGTCGTTGTGGTAGGTGGAGGTGTAGTCATGGTGACTGAAGGTATAGTGGTGGTAGGTGGAGGTGTAGTGGTTGTGCTAGGTACAGGTGTAGTCGTGGTGGGTGAAGGTGTAGTCGTGCTAGGTGAAGGTGTAGTTGTTGTAAGTGAAGGTGTAAACATGGTAACTGAAGGTGCAGTGCCTATGGTAGCTATATCTGTATTTGTGGTAATTGTAGTTGTTGTAGGGAAAAAATGCACAGGAAATAAATAAGGTAATTTATTTTCTGTGTACCTTACGTTTAGTTATAGGACCAAAAACCATAATGCTAACTGATATAAAAAAGGTCAAAAATGTTTTTATAAAAGCCCAACAACATTTAGACAATGGTGTTATATTGCGCCATGCTACAAGTTAAATCACACCTTGCAGGCGCTAGCAAAGATCGCTACATCATTACATTATTATCTCTTACATTATGTCCATTAATATTCCTTTGATAATCATTGCTAATTATATCTAGAAATATAGCCTAACCACCAGTTAATTAATTACAGTTATATACTGAACACTTTGTACCAAGAACGCTCTAGAAAACATTTTACTGTAACACAGAGAGAATAGTAACATACCACTTATACGTATGCTGTTTACATCCAGGGTGTATTTGGTGCTGTTCAGGAGGGAGGACACCACAGCTAAGGACAACTGGCTGACATCTTGGACCTCAGTGGTATCAAAGCTTATGTTGAAGTTGACCACCACACTACCCTGGGATAAGCTTGTTATTGTGATCCTCGCCATACCTGAGTCCACCATAGCCCTGACGTTTGGCAAGAGGCACCTGTAGACCTATTGGTGAGATAGCATAAAAAGTCAGATGAGGGCTGAGAGGATAGATAGACAGGCTGACAGACAGACAGACAGACAGACAGACAGGCTGACAGACAGACAGACAGACAGACAGACAGGCTTACAGACAGGCTTACAGACAGAGAGACAGACAGGCTGACAGACAGCCAGACAGACAGACAGGCTTACAGACAGGCTTACAGACAGACAGACAGACAGGCTGACACAGGCTGACAGACAGACAGACAGACAGACAGGCTTACAGACAGGCTTACAGACAGACAGACAGGCTTACAGACAGAGAGACAGACAGGCTGACAGACAGACAGACAGACAGACAGACAGGCTGACAGACAGGCTGACAGACAGGCTTACAGACAGACAAGACAGGCAGACCGACAGACAGACAGGCAGGCTGACAGACAGACAGACAGACTTACTTCATTCGTGATACTCTTTGTGAGGTTTATGTAAGCCTGGCTACTGGAGTTCAGCAGGTCATCAGTGAACTCGACGTTGGTCAGTTTAGCGGTGGCGTTGAGTGTCTGGGACACTAGCAGGAGGACACGCCAATGAACATGCAGTAACCCCTACATTTAAAAGGAACCCCCTCCCGTCTGTACAGCCCTGGATGTGGCTGGTGCACTAGCATTATACATAGACATGTTGCAGTAGCGCCACAAAACTCCATATTGAGAAAGGAAGGGTGTTTTTGTTTTCAAATTACAATTACAATCTTTCTCCAGCACAGCTGACTATACCTTTAATATCTACACATTACTAAGCTATTTCATATTTTTTATAATTACCATACCATACCAGCCATATTAACTCAAAACACATTTGTGGGTGTACAGGGCAATTACATATGCACCAATTACAGTCTTCTCTTATAATATGGTCAAACAGTGTCCTTTAATCCGGTTCAGAACATTCCAAATTAAAATCACAGCCAATGAGTAATGCTATGGGTATTCTTTTGGGTTTTTTTTTTTTTTTTGCTTTTAAATTCCAATTACATACAAGATAGTGTGAGCCCAGGTACCCTTGTCTTTCCCATACAATGTAACTATATTTAAAACAGCAGCCAGACAATATTGTCATATCTGGCTAATCTTTTTTTAACCGACACAAACACGCCAACAACACACCAACCTGTGCCAACCTTGGTGGGGTCGACGTCCCCATACCCTTGGTAGCAAGCACAGCGGTAGGATCCCACTGTGTTGTTGCATGCTGCGTGAGAGCAGCATGTATGGAGAGCCGGGTGTGCACACTCATCCACGTCTGCATAAATACAAAAGAACGACACATGACGGATTCAAGTATATAGCAGGCTGCCTACAGTATTAGTGCTATCGCTGTACGAAATATATTTTTTTTGTATATATATTAGTCTTAAAAACAAGAGTGTCAGGGTGGTGTACATTGAGTAATTAAAATATAGTATTTTGTTTTTGGAAAATGGATTGGCTACAACGTTTTAATAAAGTGTAACATTTATTTAACATGTATTTTTTTTACATAAAGTTTTTGGAACCAAAGAACCTGATATAAATACATGTTTAACTAATACAAATAATTAATAATATAAAAAATTAAATTTTTTATCAATTTGAAATTTGTGTGTGGTGGGGTCATCTTTTCCAATGTTTGTGTATGTGTGGTGTGATGTGGTGTGGTGTGGTGTGGTGTGGTATGGTGTGTGTGTGTGTGTGTGTGTGTGTGTAGCAAGCCCAAATTATACGTGATTTATGTCTCTCAGTTTGTATGTGTATCACTAGTGTTATTTTCCGCTATTGCAGGAAACCTCCCACAGCTGCAGATGAGTGTGAAAAAGCTGGTAGCGGAAAACTGCGATGATTCTGAATCATATCTTCCCTGTATCACATATCACATATCACACCTTGTTCTATGAATCATAACAGTCTCACGATACAGTTGTACAAATCTTACATATTTTATTTTAATCCTAGGCTGCAAAAGACAATTTGTTATCATTATTTTTATAAAATTATATTTATTCCAGAACATTTTAATGTATCTGATGCTCCAATGTCACAATAAACTCTTAAAAAGCCTTTGCATTACAGTGTTATTGTTAATCATGTCAAAAACTACCCTTTTATTTTAAATGCAATTAAATGTAATATAATTTAGCTCCCGGTATATAAATACAAAAGGTTACCTTAAACCTTCAAATAAAAGATGGGTCCCAAATAGATGCCTGTCCCTTTTACTGGCCTGGGGTGGCTACATGTTTTGACAAATAAAGCTAGTTCTTAGCTGCTTGGATCCACACATTTAAATGGTTAAATATTTGTCAATATGAGTAAGAAGATGGCAATAAAGAGACCAGTGGTGATGTTGTTGGGTAGGCTATGCTTGTTTTCATTTCTTAGCTACAAATTAATAATGTTAATGTTAGTTACATTTTTCACCACTTTTACTTTACTGTAGGCTATGACGAACATTGACAGGCGTGTTGCTCACAGGCAGTGTGACTTAATCCTCTGCACAGATGCTTTACTAGCAGTGTGAAGAATGAACAATCGCTTTTTATGTACTGAACTAAATGTTGTCTGTAGAGTAAACAAGGAATTAAAGACAACCTATTCTGTTTGTTTTTTTCCAATTCAAATTTTAAACAGATACAAATAATAATCACACTGGTTTATATAATATATGTGATTTTATTTTCCATATTTTGTTAGCAGGGGTTTTGTGTGTAAAGTAATTAAACGCCTGTCCCATATAAAGCCTGTTTAAATTATTGATTGAAGCAAATAAAAGCCCGAGCTATTATTTGCATTTTTATGGTATAACATTTTAGATTACACTATGACAACAGAAGAAACAAAACATCCACATACAGTACTGGATGTGGACACACTTGCATACTAATAGGAGCAAGATCATTAGGGTTGTAGAATTGTTGCAACACAATAAAGGGAGTGTGGGTACTATCTTGTTCGGAAACATGGTACAATATTTACATGTTCCTGCACCTCATTTTCTGAATGTATAGGGCCGTGCACAAGCACACACAACATATACATTTCTAGTGGTTCTGGTGTCACAACAATTGTAAGGATTCACATTTACTTTATGTTCATGAATATTATATGTTCATCATTTTGTAGTTGTAAGTTCTGAAGCAAACTGTATTCTGTAAGATTTGTGTTTTTTCAAAATGTTATTAATGACATTGAAATTACTATATGAAATAGTCTTTGACATATACGAAATGACCATATGATGTGACATTGAAGTGACTATATAGTCTATGAAATATAAGACATGACTAGCACAATACAAAATAAATAATTACTTACATGTTTATATCATCGCTTAAAATAATGATTTTGCTTATCATGGATACCCATACCGATAAAAAAAAGCTATTAATCTGCCGGAGTTTATGACCCAGTTTAAGCATTCTGAGGGGGATTTGTTAGTTTTGGGGGAATGGGGGTTCAATTCACTATATATGCATCTATCCAGTGGTTAAAGAAACCATCACAGACATCTCACCTTCTACTGTTACGGATGACACTTCTTCTATTTCACGGATGAGATAGCTAAGGCTAGCTCTGGTATCAGACAGCAAGGTAGTGACGTTGCTCCCAACCAGTAGTGATGTGGCAGTCCTGTAAGGATCCACAGGCCATGTGCCGATGTAGCGAACGGTTACATCGGAGGAGTTCAGCGCCCCAGTCACCTGTGTGAGTAACAGACATGATGTCAACAAGATGTTAGACTTAGGAAGAGTTGCTAATGACAGCGGTTCTCCTAATTAATTGCTTCGGCAGTGGTACCATAGCGTGCAGCAATCTGGTATGATTTAGATGCCCTTCCTCCAGGGATATTAGCCGCAGGTAATCTGTCTTCACGGTCACCGTGACATTGAAGCGCCAGCCTCCATTTGACAAATGGGATGAGTCTGAAATTGTTTAAGTAGAAATCTATAGTCATTAAAGCAGAACTGGATATCCTGGCATTCTGGTGACCCCTGTGGTCATGGGTTGCAACAACAGTGTTACTGAACACTCTGTCAATGGCATAATTTTGTGCTATTGTAATGGGAATATGATTATTATTTTCATACAAACAAAAGCCCCCCACATGCTTCTTAATACGTAATACTAAGTAAGTGTATCCTACTTATTTGAGATAAATTTATTTTTATTTTTATTATATTTATTGTAAAAAAGAAATGGTCATTTCTTGAAACAGTGGCACCTTACACATCCCATGCGACAAGATACTACAATTGTATTCTGTATCGTGCAGATAATTCCATCAGTAAATCCATCTCTTGGTTCCACCCAAACATCCTCCTATGCAGTTTAAATAGTAATGTTGAGGGTAATGTATACTTACTTGTGGGTTCAGCACATGTGCCCAGTGTACGACAGCATTTTTGCCACCGCGGGCAGTCCCAGTCCCAGTGGCATCGTGCAGAGTCGGAAGGTAATTCTCCTGTAGCTGGGCAGGACCCTGCCTTGGTGGCGAACTCACTGCTTCTGCTCAAAGCTTCATTTAAATGTTAGAACTCGTTACACTGCAAAAACTACATTTAACTTAGTGTGATAATCTTGTTTTTAAATTTAAAATCTAGTTGTAATGGCTTCTAATATAAATGGCTTATATAAATCTTATCAAGTGAATTTCACTTACTGCACTGGCAGCCAAATATGCTTGTTTTAAGCATAAGCAAGCTTCTAACTAATATGTTTGCACTTATATTTTATAGGGCATTTTTTCCAGTGTACAGGCTTGTCACCTCAAATGTAGTCTCGCAGAGCCAGCCTTCACTTACGGAAAGTCTGGGACACATCGCTGGCTAACTGCGTCAGTACCAGCCTACTTGACACACAAGGTATTTTGATTGACATGCTTGACGACCAACTACTAACTCAATGACCAAGTCGGAAGTTACATTTGCAATGAGAAAAAACTAAACAACAGAGTCTGGCTGTTATACAGGTATTGTAAATCTATAAAAGTAGTAGGCTACGGTTACTGATTAAAATAAATTGAACATTTTAAACGAGTAAATAAAGCACTACGCTGCACCGGAAATTACGGAGACATACTTGTGAGTGACAATGTTAACAGCCAATGGCTATCGACAGTATTACTTCCGGAAAGTCAGAGAGAAAGTGTCGGTCTTACGAGGGTATATGCATCAGACGTTCAGTACAGAGTTGCTTATGTGACGTAGTGCTAATGAACGGAAGAGGCTGCTAAGACTACCTCAAATGTGTCTGCTTTCAGACATTACTTTTTTTTAATGATGGATTGAATGTGTGTAATACCTGACTGCAATCAATTTTCCCCTTTTGGGATAATACATTTGACTTGACTTGATTATCTTCATACTGTGTGTAATGTGATGTTTAAAATGTACTCCAAATGTTGAAAAATTTGTGCTTTTATTGCGCACAATGCATATTGTGGATATGCTTGATAAGTAAATGGCCGACAACTTACGCAGAGCACAGTATCTGCCAACTTGCACAAAACCATCACAGCACCTGGTAACCTCCTCGGTGACCGTCCCGTACTCGGTGCGGTGGACCATCTTATACAGTCTGACATCACAGGTCTTCCAGGGCAGCCATCCGCCACATGGTCTCCTCTGCGTGTATGCCACTGGATATGTCACCATGGAGCTCACTTGCCTCGTCTCGTGACCAATACACAGGTGGTAGCTTGATAAAGACAGGTCATATTCTAGAACAACATAAAATAACAACATAATAATATCATCAGGGGATGAGGCACCCAGTTTATCTAAAGTTATTTAATATCAAGTTTTAACAGCCCATTGGTCTTTTGTTTCCAGTTTGCTGCATGTAGCCTACCATGTCTAAGACGTTAAACATTTACACGTTTTGACATTTTACTGCATGTAACATCTGAAGACATTCAATATCAGTAAAAAAAAAAGTGTCATTCTACCACATGTACCCTGAAGACATCAAACGTGTCCAAATTGCAAAACAAAAGTCCCATCCGTGATGCATCCAGATGCATCCTACCTTCAAACAGGGCGTTGAGCCTCCCGCAGAAAGCCAGGAGTGCCACAGGCAGCCAGGAGGAGCGCAGCCAATACATTTTACATACAGATTGATTCCTCCACCAGGTATTCACTGACAATGTTATACATACATGCTCCTCTCTGAAATCAGGCAGCTCTGCGTGTGCACATCCACCAGATGAATCCTCTGTTCCATTCTCATCCTTCCCCTGTGGCTGCAATATTAAACCCTGGTGGACTTTGCTGTCATGGCAGTACTAGGAGCATTTGGTGTGTGAGTGGGTGTGGGCAGCTACAGGTGACAATTAAATTCTTTACGAAATTGACACTTATAGCCTATAAGGACTTTGACTACGCAACTCAATGAAAACCAGTAATGCTGCCATGCTGTGATTTTAGTTTACGCTCCACGCTACACTGGTGTAGGGTGGAGTTGGCCTTCCTGTAAGCATCCTTGAACAAGATTCCTAGCCTACTTATTACTTGTTACTCTTTGCAAGTCGCCATATACAGCACTATTATGCTAACAGCTTAATTTCAGTGCAATAATATTCAAACATATAACATTTCTGAAGTTGTGTAAACACGTATAAACATGTTTGTGGCTGCAGAGGGGAAAGATGTGTTATAACAATAATCAGAGCTATACTGTCTCCAGTGGCTTGCTTTCAACACAGGTAACCATGGCAGTGCCTGATATGCCCTCAACACACTTGGAGGACGTGGCACACACATCAGCTGGGATGATACCGTTGCCGTGACAACATAAAGCTCATTAAAGCAACAGCCATGTTATGATAGCTGCACCCATATGTTTTGTCATATTTATAAGAATATTCTGTTTCCTAAAATGCACTGACATTATTTGAATATGTTGTATGTAAAAGTTAGTTGAGATTGGGTTTCTTCACCTGCCTTTACAAGTCACCTCATTTGATTCTAATGTGGTGTGATAATAAGTCTGATTAAACTTGCTTCAGTGGTGTACTTTAATGGCTGTGCATAATCTGAATCGATGGAGCATGATGTGAGTTGTTTGGCTACAGTATCTTGGCTGCACAACTCAGCTTTGCTCACGAACATTGCAATCAGCGTTATCCTACCATGCAGCAACATCATCAAAGAAGCTACATCATAGTACATGATCATAATTATGATTTTAAATGGTAAGTTTTTAAGTGCATTGTGTATTTATCATAGTGCTACACCTCATTTGGTTAGGGGTAGGGTTATGGTTACTCTTTTGGTTGCCAGGAAGCACAAAGTTGCCATGGTAACACTGCAAAACAATAATTACATATCCCTTAATTTGGTCAATTAATTAATTTAAATCAAGCCCAATTTGTTTATTATGTGTTAGAAAACCCATAGTTGCATACCAAAAAATTAATCACTGTATCTTTACCTCCATAACTGTTACCTGTTTAATAAACAGGTTGAACATTTTAAAACAAAACAAAAATGTATTAACTCAATTTAGTAAAATGTCTAATATTTGAGATAAAAGTACTTAATACCTGAAAATATTGTCCCAATAAGTGGGTAATCTGAAATGATTGGCTGTTATGATACTCCAAAACGAAACTATAAAGTTACAAATATTTAGCCTACTGTAGCTTTAAATTAGTCACCATATAGTCCTGTACCCTGCCCATACACATTGAGCAGCCTATCAGAGCGCAGTACACGTGACGAGCGTTCCTTGCGATGACCTCATCCCTGGAGTGGGATGACGTCAAATTCAAGATGGATGGAATCACGACCAACGTACATTCAACAGAATTCTGAATAAACTGTCGCCTTTGTGCTCCGTGGGAACGGCTTTAGTTCAGGGCGGTAAGTTTAAGTAACGAAAACTTATTTGAACGAGATAATCAAGTGGCAGTAGATAGTTGTGAGAGTGTAGTTGGGAAACGCGTTTCGCCCCCTGACGTAACTCAAAGAGAGGCTCTGCTGTTCCTAACCTCGCCAGCTAACTGCCCCGTGTCTGCTGTAGGCTACAGCCTGCGGCTGCGCTGACAGGCCGGTTTAGGCTCGGGCTAATTCACTGTGTTTCACTGTTTTGATTCGGGGGATTGGCGTGGATGTACTGAAAAACGCACCGCTGACATAACTTTTCGTGTCCACAATTGACTTGGCGTCTCGTGTTCGTTGTTGTAAACTACGCTGTTTGTTTTCAAAAAAATAAGAGAAAACATCATGTTTTACAGCGCCATTTCTCATCAAGTTATTTGTCATGGAGAATTCGGACACGTTTCAGTCGTGATCTATGACGTGATCTCACTATTCCTGTGTTCCGTTTTCTTGACGGGTGGGAGGTTATTGCGGAAGAAACATTCGCGCGTTCCTTAATATTTTCAAACGAAATGAACGGTCCCCTACTATCGCTCCGCCGTCTATCACCTGCCCCATATAAACGTGATGTAAGGCATCATATACAATCGTCCTGTGCCTGCTCGCTGGGTAGATACACTTTCCCCCGAATGGACCAACTACAATTTACTGAAATAAGCTATAGGCTATGGATAGACTGGACATTTTCGTTTAATACCGTAGGCCTACATGATAAACGTAGACATGCTTTGCACAATGCTGATGAGTAGTAGGCTATCGTGCATTAACCAAAGGCAGGAGTTAGTTGTATGGAAATAATACATGAGCCTAAATTATGTATAACGTCCAATATTTTTTTGAATTACCGTACACATCTCACATAATTTACAGTAGGTTCTACAATGACGGCCTATAACTCGTTATAGGCTGTCGTTAGCAGTGTTGGGCAGTAACTACAGTAGTTGATAATCAAGTTGCAGTAGATAGTTGTGAGAGTGTAGTACTAGTAACTGTAATATTTTTACTTTTACCAGTACCTAATTACTTTTTCCAAAAAAGTAATATTACTAATCCAAGTAATGCTGCATTAATGTGTTACAAGATCGAGATTTCTGGTCCTAGCAAACAGGGTAGGTTAATTGAACCAACCTGTCCAATCATCTGGTTTGAGAGGCTGCAATGTTTTCACTTTTGTTGGTTGTTGACTCCCAAGGTTCATTATTGTTCTAATAAAGAGGATTCATTTCTACGGCTTGTCATTTTTCAGAAAGGGGCAAGGCAGGGTAGTGATTGTTAAAGTAATGTAGTAATGTAACAAGTAATGTAACTAATTACTGTTAATACCCAGGCCAGTAATAAGTAAAGTAATATTATAACTTTTTAAAGGAGTAATAAGTAAATAGGAACTTATTACAATTTCTGAGTAACAACACACATTAGACTGGAACTGGATATATTTTCTTACTGTAAGATACACTTACTGGCTGGTCAGTAATTTTAATGTATTATACAAAAAACCATAATGGGGAAAACAAACAGGCTTCCACCAACTTTTCCAGTTTTCAGGGTTTGCCTGGTTGCGAATTATCAAGTTGGCACTTTCCCTCTTTTAATGTTGTCATTTAGTGAAACTCTTCTTATTACTAGGATAAGCTTCTTACTATACATGTTAATTCAAAAAAATATTGGTTCTCAGTTATGCAGTTTGAATTAATATATAAAGCTTGCATGCACTAGGAAATAAATTGACTTTAGCAAACACTACATTTCTAATGTAAATGATAGATATAAACACACGTAAAATACATTATACTATAATTATACTATAGAAAATGTATAATTGCGCATATTACCCATGCCTCATAACCTATTACGCATGTCAAAGATATTTTTCTGTTCACTGGCAATACAATCTAATGATCTTTTCTTACATTTCAGCAATGATGGAGAGCCTAGTGCATTACAGTAACCCTTCAAATGCTCCATCGCTGTTAGCCGCCCTCAATGAGCAGCGACTTAGTGGCCAGATGTGTGACACAGTTTTGGTCGTGGGTGAGCAGAAATATCAGGCTCACAAGAGTGTTCTGGCTGCCAGCAGTGAGTATTTCCAGTCCCTCTTTGCACCCGAGGACAGAGAAGACCAGAAAATTGTACAATTGGACTTTTGTGAGCCTGATGCCTTTGAGATAGTCCTGAATTACATTTATTCCTCGTCACTTTTTGTGGACAAAGGCAGCCTGGCAGCAATCCAAGAACTAGGATACAGCCTAGGAATCCCCTTCCTGACTAATATTGTGTCAACAAGGCCTCATGTATCCTACTGTGTCTCCCGAAAGAGGCTGTCGTTTTCAGAGGAGAACGAGAACGATGGACAGACAAGGAGCGTTATTGTGTGTCAGGTCCAAAGTAACCCCGGGCACTCCAATTATGAAAACAAAACCCCCAAGAGAGTTTCATTGCCGCAGTCTACCAGAGGTGCCGCTCTAGCTGAGAGCCAGCCCCGTTCACAGGCACACAACTTCAACGATTTAATCCGGAACTCGGAATTCAAAAAATCTGCAGACATACGTGACCATTCAGAAAAAAAGTCTACCTATCCATACAGTTCTATATTAAAAGGGAATTCATCACACACTTCATCAGTAAGACCACAGCTCACCACATCGGTGTCTTTTAGTGATGCTGAGACACAACACAGCAGGTTACAACCTGGCAACAATTTGGGCACCAAAGAAGAAGAAGATGAGGAAGACTCTCTGTATCACCGCACCAAAGGACCCCTTCAGGGTAAAAAAGGCGAACCAGTTCAGACTGTTGACCGTAGTGGGCCGCTTATCAAAAGCCTGCTTCGAAGGTCATTGTCTATGGACAGTCCTGTTCCAGTTTTCTCTCCCACATTGGAGCTCAAGGACCAACATCAGTCAGTTGTGAGGATGGCATCAAAGGCGTCGGGGCCAGAATCCTCAGAGCACAACGGTGATTCAAAAAGATCATCTCCACTAGTTCTCAGATCAAAGCACCCCAGCTGGAATAATGAAGTCGACGCTCAGGTAGATAGAGATGTTTGTGTGAAAGCCGAGCCCAGCAGTCCTCTGGCTGACCCTATGGAGATTGTTCGAATCACAGTTGGAGAAACATTGCCGGTTTATCTCAAAGACTTTCAAAGTAATTATGACCAAGGCTCTATGCCAAACGTCAATCTCTTTGGAAAGAGAAAGGTCAGGGCTGACAACAGAAGATACCCATTCAAAAAGTCCAGGGCGTTGAATGAACACTTCCTCCCACTTGATGAAACCGTTTCAGAAACAGAGACTCTAAAGACCAGTGTGGAAAATCATGACAATGACAAGGAGCAAGATGGGAGCAAACTATTTAAATGCTGGAACTGTTTGAAGGTGTTCAGATCAAATGCTGGGCTACATCGTCATGTGAACATGTATCACAACCCAGAAAAGCCGTACGCCTGCGACATCTGCCAAAAACGCTTTCATACCAACTTCAAGGTGTGGACTCACTGTCAAACTCAGCATGGGGTTGTACAAAATCCTGCTTCGTCTTCCGGCTCGCCTATGCTGGACGAGAAGTTTCAAAAGAAATTAATTGATATAGTGAGAGAGAGGGAAATAAAGAAAGCCTTGCTTTGGAAGCTCAAGAGAAATAAGCAAAGCTTGCAGTCATCTACTAAAAAAAGGCCAAGGCACAATTTTATTTGCCCTTACTGTGGAAAAGTTTTTTTATTCCAGTCTCAATATAAGCAGCATTTGAGAACGCACCCTGCTGAAAATGTTGATGAGGACATGGCAGGGGAGAGCGCCCTCTTTAGGAGACAAAGCGAGATGCCTGATCATAAGAACACAGAGGAAGGTGTTTACTCATGCAGACTTTGCAATGTGAAGCTGTCATCTCTTTTTGAGCAGGGTGATCATGAGAGGGGATGTCGTTACGCGACCGTGTGCCCGTACTGTGGACTCCGATTCTCAAACTCGACAGTTAAGAAAGACCACGAGGCACACTGCAAGTACAAGAAACTGACATGCCTTGAGTGCATGCGGACCTTCAAGTCCTCGTTTAGCATATGGCGCCACCAGGTGGAAGTCCACAACCATAACATGATGACTGTTAAAGACCAGATTAACCTTAAATTGCAGGAAAACAATGGAGAGGACACGGACATTCTCAGACAGGAACATTGCGACCGTGACCATGTAGCCACTGGCAGTGCTGCAGAGACGGCCGCCTATAGTAACTCCCCGGGACCGCCTACGTACGACTCAGAAGACTCCTCATCCTATGTGCCTGAGGACCTAAGCATGGGCAGGCTGGTCATGAAGGAAGAGCCGATGGAGGAGGCTGTAAGCGACATGGAAAGCGCAGAGTTGGCTAAGATTGGGTCCGAGGAGCCAGGCGTTTGGCCATGCGAGAAATGCGGCAACCTCTTCAGTTGTCACAAAGACTTGGAACGGCACCAGGAGCTGCTGTGCCACATCAAGCCCTTCATCTGTCACATCTGCAACAAAGCCTTCAGAACCAACTTCCGCCTCTGGAGCCATTACCAGTCCCACATGGCGACGGCTGACGGCGACAGCGGCAAGGAGGTCGACAGGCGGCCGTCGTCCTCTCCGTCTCCCTCGCCACCTCTGACAGCGCAAACAATGACGACGGGGCGCCCTGCCCCACTGGTGCACCCGTCCAAACCAGCCCAGGCAACGCCGCCGGTGCCGTTGCTGCCAGCAGTTGCGGCCGAAGACCCGGGAAGCCCAGAGCCCAGCGGCTCGTCGGAGAGTAGCACCAAAAGGCCCGAGGTAGAACGGCAACGCAGCATCCACAGCCCTCTGTCCAGGTCAAACAGCATGGATAATCCTGCTGGTCCTCAGGAGTCAGACACACTGTTTTACCATGCGCCCACTCTCTCCGCACTGACATTTAAGCGGCAGTACATGTGCAAACTCTGCCACCGAACTTTCAAGACTGCCTTCAGTCTGTGGAGCCATGAGCATAGTCATAGTCACTCTTAGGCAACACATAAAGATATATTAGTGCATTTGCCCTGATTGGGCCAATATATAATATTGGCAAACCACACCGAAGCCCAAAAGATGAAATACTTTGAATGTATAGCCTATTTGCTTGCCTACATGTAATGCATTCAAGTGGCTGTGTCCAGTTTGAACATTTAATGTTTGCAATTTATATCATAGTTTGCAAGTTTCTTTGATGAGGTGAAAGTGGCTTATTGTTATTTTTTAAAAAGCTCTAGTTATGTACTACAGTATATTTTTGACTTCCTTTAATTGTTCTCACCTATTTTAGCTGTTTTTCTTAAGTGCTTAACTTTACAGGCTGCAGTAAAATACAAGTTTAGTTTTAGTGCTGTGCTTTTGTATATCTGTTTGGGTTTCTTGATATCTGGCATATTGGTGGCCTCGACAACTACCTATTTAATCAATGTGCACTTTGTTCAACTACATTTCTATACAAATGTTTAAATCCAAATTGTATAAATGATCTTTTGTTAAATATAGCTAATGGCTATAAGGTTACAGAACTACACAATTAAATAAATTATAATTTGTATTACATTTTTTCAGACTTAACATCTCATTTTTGTGTTTAATTGGTTGTGTTTTCAAAGTTTTTGTTTTTTTTTTGCTTTTTGCATGCTGTTAATAAATGAAATGCATACAGTATATTATAAACATGTTGAATTGAGACACAAGTGTGGAAGATGGGAAAATTCAAAAATATTTTAACCAAAGACAGATTTATTAATAATGGGATGATTGAAAGTAATGAAAACATTTTTTACTAACATATTTTATGTATGTACTTCTGAATCAGTAGGAGGGAGTGTTTGTCCAGTTACATAATAGTTGATAAAATCAAAACTAAAACAAACACGCACAATAAATGTATACTTGTTCAAACCTTTAGGAAGACATGATCAAATAAAATGGATAATGTAGCTTGAAGAAAACATAGTATAGCAATATAATACAATATGTTGTTGCCAAAATGTTTGACACTCAATGTCAAACCTAGAACTCAATAATTTTCCTCCTAACTAATGGACAGAAAATCTCTACTGTTCTTGGTTACAAATGAACATCCCATCACACGGAATCATACAAAATGTGGCAATGTATTCACTAATTATGGATATTAATAAACCTAATGGGAGGTTTTATAAATAACATGGCATTGTGTTTGCATGCACATTAGGCTACATACATATTACAATGCATTTGCAATTGGTAATTAATGATGCTTTACAATTCTTTCATGGCCTTATGCAACTTTAACATATTTGATATTATCTACCTAAAAGCACATAATAAATAATTTAAGATTACTTATTATTCACTCAGGCATTTACATTTAGGAAGGTGGGAAAATCTGATTATAAGCAAAACTATTAATTATTTATGGAGTTATATTTCTTGCATTTGTTGTAACTAAATTGTGGTAATTATCATTAAAGATTTTATTTTTGCTTGTATTTCTGATTGTAACTCCTGCTGTGGCTTAATGACTGAGTATATTTTGTCTATAAAAGTGGACTTGTTACATTACAACATAAATGAAAGGAGCAGCAGGTTGATGTTAAAATGTTTTTTTTAAAGAAATGTAGTTAGTGAGAAGAAAATATAAAGAAATATTAGAACATTAAATTATAACTTATGTGTTTGTATTATCAATTTTGTATAACTTTGTACTTTTTTGTTAGTATAAGATACAATCTTTTAGTATTACTGTGCTATCACTGCAATAATGATTATTAGTATTCTGTTGTTACTTTTTGAGACTTGCAGCAGTTTGTTTTTTATATATATATATTTTGGTGCTTTGTTTATGTAATAAACAGTAAAGTATATAATGAAGTGGATTGATTATGTTCATATTGTTAAGTCAGTTCAAATTGATGGATCACCAACAAACAATTGTTTTTGTTTAAAATTATAGATTCAAAGTAAGCCCATATATACATAAGCCATACAATAATACATCAAACAGCTTGTCATCACATTTTATCAGGTTAATTTTATTAACCTGATTAATTTAAAGAATACAACTGACTTACACATGAATATGTTGTACATAAAATACATTCCACACCATGAGTCATTGGGATGTTTTTCTGCAGTGACATTTTATTTTGACTGGAAAGAATAGTTAACTTTGGCAAGACTTGAAATCCTGTTCACTTCATGTCAGGTCATTGAATCAAACATGTGCCTAGAGGAAATGTTTCCCATTAGTGAGGATATCCTTTTACTTGTGAAGTAATATATGTAAACAGGATGAATTACATTGCCTATTAAAAGTTCTACAAAATCCTCAGTGCAAAACTGCTGTTGATGCTTACCGGGAAGAAACTAAAAACTAAAAAAAAAAAAAAAAAAAAAAACAGGCAGTCAATTGTAGAGATAAACATTTATTTATTTAAATATGTATTCTACACAGATTTGAATATAACAAGTGTCATGAACAAAGGAACGTTGTAATTTTCAATAACGTGAAGCCACATCAGCCAAATGATCTTGATAGAGAAATGCAGACGTGCAGTGTTGTTTGTGTAGCTGTTTATACAACAGCAGCCTGCAGATTAATGTGCCAGACTCATTTTCAACCAAAAACAGCTGTCAAAGACCAAGAGATATAGATTTAAATAGAGACACCATACATGATATCCTGGTGCATTGCTACAGAGCCAATGTATCTTTAATCAGCCTCCGCATGGTTGTGCTAACAGAGGTTCCAAGTGTGTCTGTGATCTGGTACGTGATTTTGTAAAGGTAGGGCTGGACGTCTTTCAAGCTGGTGTCAAACACATTGTCCACCTCTGATTGGGTGGGCATCTTTGGCAGGTACTCGTGGCGATTTATGACTTCAACAACGTTGATCACCTTCTCACCGAGCCTCTCGCCCACTTTCTCTCTACAGATTTGGCGCTCTTGCTCATTCACAAGGCTGACAACATTGACCTTAATGCTCCATACCTCCCAGGGAATGCACTCGTCAGAAAAGGGCCAGCGAGACTTTTTCTTCTGGTAGAACTCCAGAGAGATCTGCCCCATGCCATCATTGCCGGAGTTGTTCAAGGCATCCTGTAATAAAACTCGTTAATAATCATGTCACACAGACCCATAGCACTTTATATTCATATTAAGTCAATTTCCAAAGCAATTAAAATACCTTAAATTCTGCCACAGCCTTCCTGATCACCCTGTCAAGCTCATCCGATGACACCCTTACAAAGGTGAAATCAATGAAGTCACAGTCTGTGTCTTGTGTGCCAACGGTGCCAATGGAATAGGTGCCCTCTTTCTTGTAGTGAAATTTCCCAGTGCTGCGATGCAAAAGGATTGTGTGGAGTATGGCCAACATGGCTTCCTCAACCTGTCTTGTCTCCACCGTTAACTCAAGAACCTCAGAGCGACAGTTCATGATGATCTCCTATTAATTTCCATTTACTAAGTAGAACGTGTTGCAGTTAAGTGCGTAGATGGCTACACGATTTGACACGTAGTTGAAAACACGGTTTGTTTACCTTTACGGGTTGACGCCTCGATCGTACTATGACATTTTAGTAAACGTGGAACTAAAGATAACACTGTAATTCTGCAATATATATATGCAACTAAACACCAAAAGCAGTTGTATTACTACACATAATGTATAACAACTCGACAACCTAACACTGCTACGAGCAAGCAGCCATGTTAGCAAAACAAATTAATACAATCTACGGTATGCGACATGTTCAAAAAACCTCGCGATCTTCTGTGGTTAAAATTTGCCGGTACCGTGCATCCCATTACATCATAAATGACATCAACGTTGACCAAATATCGTCACGCGACTAATAAAATGATATAAACAACTCCACATATACTAATTTGTCCGTGGTCGTACCAGCACAACTTGTGTACTGAACGAACGCTTGAGGTGTTCGCAATGCATTGTGGGAATTACAGTTTGTGCCACATAGGGTCTGTTCTTTTTCAGAGGTTCAGATCATTTAACCAGCGAAGCCGCAGCGAAGTGGTTACAAGCTTACCATTCACAACTTCAAAGAGGGTTTCCTTGCGCTTTCGTTTTTACTTGGACATTTTCAGTTTGGGGAATTACGCCGGACAGTGAGGAAATAATTTTGAGAAACTTTATTATGTCGTTCTGCAGCTCTACAGTACGCGAATATTAGCTTACCGTACTGTGCTAAGCTAACACAGCTATATTCGAGTCATATATTAACAGAAGTACAACAATCTGTTAGCTTGCAGTTTTACTTTGTGCACCAAAATTGTACATATTTGCATCAATAATTTTATTTTTTTACAAGGTATTTAGTCTCCCATATCGGTGGGCATGGCGTGGTACGTTTATATACCTTATAGCAGTTTTTATAAAGTACTGCAACATGAACTACAATGAACATAACTTTTTGGAGAGGTTCGATTGCTGGCGCCATAGTCACGAAATCAGAGGACAAGATGGTTGGGATTTGCTGTCGCGGAGTATGTCGCTGACTGGCCACATAAAAGTGACGATGCCAGGCAATTAAAATACCGGTAAATGCGGGTTAAGGTGTGTTTGATTTTGAACGTCGTCGCCATATACTAAGGATGTCTGATTTAGAAAGTTCCAATTCGATTTATGGTTTGGAAGATCCGCAGTGGCTATGCATGGTCACGTTGTTTTTCGCGTCCCTGGTTACTTTACTACTGTACTTGGTACAGTATTTTCAACAACGCGGAGCAGGGTCTCAACAGAGACCATCTCAGATCATTGCGGCGAAGGAGGAAGCAGACGCTTTCATGGGATGGGCGCTGTCACTGAAAAGCTGGAAAAGCCATTGGAGAGGAGCTTGGTGCAGTGCTTTGAATGAAGAATCAAGGAAGTCGGGTGTAAGTCTTAGGCCACATAGTTGGATCTCCTCATTGACTATAAACGAAACACCATCGTAATGCATATATTTCCTGAGGAAACACCATCGTATATGTACACGTACATAATAAGGAATGTACGTGTATCTGCACGTACGTTCCTTATTATTTCAATTAAGGAAATTATTACATCTTTTATAAATACTATAAGACTATGAAATATATTATGCTGAGGCTCAGTAGAGCCTCATCTAGTGGGCTAAGTTAATCAATACATATAGTTATATACATATTACATATGTATGGATGTATTGAGAAGAGCAGGTTAAAGGGGTGTTTGTTTTTATGTGAAATGTGGGCCTGTCCAACCCTTTGAGACTAGTGTGATTAAGGGCTATATGACATGTATTTGAATATGATAGCTTAACATCACAATTCACACAATGCTGTTGAATATCACTTATGTCGTTATAAGATATTTATATACTTAATATTACTAGGTTACTATAATGCCATGTCAGGATAATGCATTTTGTAAACCTTTATAATAATGCTTCATTTGGTCACTTTATACGGTTGGTATATTTGTTTATTTTTAACAGGCTTTGTCACATTTGTTGGCACCAATTCCTCATGCACACGCGTTTCATATTAGATGGTTACTACTGTTGTATGCTTATGATTGTTTATTCACAGGGTGCTGTGCTGCTGACATTTGAAGAGGATGGGCTTTTGTCCTCAGAGCTGGTGGTCAGCCAAGTGTGCAGCTTCCACAAGGATGCGGATCACAAGGTGTATAGCAGCAGCAGCAGCAGATGGTTCTTCACATAAAGGAGTGTTAACAAAAACAAACATATTCATTAATTAAATACAAAAGAAGGAAAATGTCCATGAAGACACTTGTTTTTTTTTTATATCATGAAAACTATGTATAGCAAGCTACACAACAATACATACGTTCTAGTTATAGGCCTTCACATCTCAGGCAAAGCCAGAAGTTTTCATATTTTGAGAGTTCTGAATTGTAGAAAACATGACCATGTTGGGACCTAGGCTGTAATATAAGAACCTTGAGCTTCCTACAGTTTAATAATAATGCAAGAAGCTTTATTAAGTAGTGGAATATACTCAAAAATATATGTCACGCATGCCTAAAAAACAATTTACCTCTGGATATTTCTTCTTCCCAAAAGGCTGCCTGCTGTAAGGTGGATGGGAAAAACATCCAGTTCTCCCTCAATGTTGCACCGCCTGTCAATTCCACAGCAGAATCCCACAGATATTCAGTCAGAATTGCAGCAGTGGAGATGCAGGTAAACTAATCATCACAAGTCTAATGGTGGAGTCAGGCTCAGCGTTGGGGTGCAGTTACACTTTAAAGGTGTAGTCAGGCTCAGTGCTGGGGTGCAGTTACACTTTAAAGGTGTAGTCAGGCTCAGCGCTGGGGTGCAGTTACTCTTTAAAGATGGAGTCAGGCTCAGAGCTAAGGTGCAGTTACATTTTAATATAGAGTCTATGTTTGTAGGAAATCGAATTCTAATAAAATCAACTATGCAGATGCCATTTTGTTATGTTGGTAGTAATGCCCATGCCTGGTTGGATTCCATACACTACATGTTGTACATGTCAGCACCAGTGGTGGGTAAGTTACTCAGGAATAATAATACATTACTATTTACTTATTACTCTTTCAAAAAGTAATACATTTACTTTACTTATTACTGACGTTACTAGTTACATTACTATATTACTTTCACTATCACTACCCTGCCTCACCCCTTCTGGACAATGACATGCTGTGTAGCCAGCTCATTTTAGAATTTAATCCTCTTCATTTGAACAATAATTAACCTTAGGAGTCAACAATCAGCCAAAGTGAACTAATTGCAGCCTCTCAAACCAGATGATTGGACAGGTTGGTTAAATTAGCCTACCCTAAGTTTGCTAGGACCAGAAATCTCATTAACGCAGTAATACAATTACTTGGATTAGTAATTGTAATATCATAACTTTTTTTGGAATAAGTAATTAGTTACACTACTAGTTACTGGAAAAAGTAATAATATTACAATAAATTGTAAAACTAATATTACAATAAATTGTTAACTAGTTGCTGCCCGACACTGGTCATTTGACATACAGTGTAATGTTTGGTACCCAACTGAACCGTGATGCAATATTGCTATGTAATGCACTTTGCAAATCTGCAGTACATTAAGTAAGTACAATATGGCGTTGTGCATTTAACTCTTACTCATTGGCTCATTCTGTAAGTGTGAGCCATTTCAAATGTATGGCCAGCAAGCGGCTGTGCAAACTGGGCAAATTGAAATAAGGCTATCTTTAAACCAATAAAGTGGTTGCCGCCCTGACGTCGCTCTGAATCTCATTGTGCCATTAATACAACTTCAGTCAGGGACTTGGAAGTTAATGTCAGAGCTGCTTTGGTTGGTTGGATTGGCACGTTGGTTGTCATGGCGCTTGAAACCACCTCTGTTTAGGACTGGTCTGGAACATACAGAAGGCCCATTGAAATAGGTCCACCCAACTGCAGTGTTTGTTACTCTTTCATTCAGGATCCAAATTCGAATGAATGGTCCTGGTTGATGCTTCCGGGGGCTGCACAGGCCTGTGGAGTGTGGGCTCTAGGCATTTATTTGAAATGAATCTCTCTCTCTCTCTCTCTCTCTCTCTCTCTCTCTCTCTCTCTCTCTCTCTCTCTCTCTGACAGTATATTGTGCTTCTCTGTGTGTTTGTATTACAGCATATGTGATATCTGATATTCATACAATTCCCTTGTGAGGCCAGTTCTCTCAACTAGAGCAAACATGACATGGTGTGATAACGCTAGTCACACTACAGCCACTTTTCTCTTCACAGCTAGCATTAGAGGCCTCTTAATGCTAGCTGTGAAACTGTGATTAGCTGTGATTATCACACATGGTGGCTGGCAGACTATGAAATATTACGTCACTTAAAGTAGTGTAGTAGTGATGGAAAATAAGTCTGAAAATAAGTCTTTAATTCTAGAGTATACATGTACAGTGGGGTTGAAAGATGCTGTAGGCAGGATTTGAGAGTTGCAACAAAAGTTATCTTAAAAAAACAGAATAGGAAGAGATTTTGTAAATCAACAACCCATACCCCCCGTCCCCCTCCCTTCTGCTCCTAAGTCTGGAGTCAGAACTCTTGGGCGAGGTGATGCATCTAAATACACATACTGGTTATCAACCAGAGCACATGTTGTCACAGGCATTTCTAACACATTATTAAACGTATAGCTCTAAAATCCCACCAACATCACCTTTGTCCTGTTAAGTCTTGAGTCCCTAAGGCGCGGTCAAAATGAAAGTGTCTCTGCATGTATCCTTTATTCATTTTATGAAAACAAAATATCTTACATTGTTAGCAATAGTTGTAAAGATATAATATATATGTCCAGACTTGGGAGACAGGGCATGAGAATTGCTCCCATAAAAGAGAAGGGATTAGGAAAGGTAGAATACATAGGCTGAGACGGAGAAGGAGAGAAATCTGGGAAGAAGTGGAGGTAGCGTACTCAGCCTTTGGGACACTGTACAGTGTGTGCCATGAAGCTAAACACCAGCGTGTCTGTAATGGTGGCTGCAGTCATTGTACTGCTTCTGGATCCATCTAGGCTGTCCACTGGCATCTGATAGGGCCTTTGTTTGGTATCAGAGAAGCGGCTCTTCATTCACAGTGGAATCCAGGCATGCTGTGACACGATGGCCTGCCTGTCTCTCCGTTTATCTCTCTGTTTATCTCTTTGTGCTTGTTGGTTGATTTCACAGTTCGTTTTTAAAAAATTCAATTTGGGAAGCCAGTAAAAATAAACCGGTGTTATCAATTGTGTTATTAACCGCACACACATTAGTGACACACATGTAACATATTTGTCATAGTAATGGAAAAGACTGTCCCCAACCTCCCCCAGGTTTATTATGCAGCACAGTTGTTTTCTGCTAAACCGTAAAGGTGGAAATGCGGTTCTTGTGTTTGTCTGCAAAGTGCCTTTTGTCAAACAAGCCCACAACGACACAACACCTGCAGGTTGACTGCATTGGCAGATAAGTGTTTGGCAAGATATAGGAATGGACCTGCGTGGGTCACAGAATGCTTTTGTCAGGGCCACAAGATGATTCTGAACATTCTGGTCCGTTTTGTATATATTCATTGAGTCAAACGTGTGATGCTTGCCTCCATTATTTGGTGAGCAGTGAAGGGGCCCACCTTCTCATTGCTGTGCCCCCAGCGGCCAAATAAAATAGATTTCCCTTTTCGAAAGGTTGGTGGTAACACCCAGAGCCATGTAAAGAGATAGTCATCTCAGTTCACTCCAATGGACCGTTTTTTTCACAGCGATGGCGGATCGTGGAGCCTCAAAATAGTTCCCGGAAGTTTGCCGAAAATACTAAAAGTACCCTATAAATTATATTGTAAATGTAAATTGGTGCATTTATTTACTAATAATTACCAAAAAAATTAAGTTATATATCGATTCAAATTGCCCACCAAGCACTTCCTGGAACTTTTCTGCCATAGGTTTTGCCTCTCTGTGAACCATGTGACCGTTGAAAATTTCGATCGTCCGTTGGCGTAACTCTCTCTTTCCATGGCTCTGATAACACCCAAATGACGTTAGTGAGATAACCTAGAAATTATTCCTAGTTCTTGCCCTGACAGTGGCCCGCTAATAACCTGACATGCTGTGTGTAGCCGTGAATCGAAACAGTTAGTAAAAAATACTTGGCAGTTGATCGGATGAACCGTCTGCTCCCTTTTGCTCGGACACATTCAAAATGATTCCTGGACTTTCCAGACTGATTCTCACGGTGAAATGAAACTGCAGCTCAGGGCTCGTGCTAGCCTCGCAACACCATCCCTCTAAGGCGGTGAGACATTTCTTCCCTGTGCTTCCCAGCTTGATCTGGAGATGCAGGACGCTGGAGAGGACATGAAGCTCTGCTGGGGGGTGTCTCAGCTGGAGACTAGGAACCTGCAGCTCACTCCTGACTTCACCCAGGTAACTGGGGGACAGGACTCCACCCCTGCACCCCTAACACACGTTAGCCAAGTCTGGCAACAGGGCGGGCCTATTAAGCAGGGACACCTACAGCATTTTACACCTGGACTTCAATATTTCTATATCTTCCAACTAGAGATGTCACGATACCAGAAATGTAGTAGTCGATACCAATACCACTGAAATTCCACAGTTCTCGATACTCATTTCAATACCACGGGACAAAAAAAAAAAGAAGAAGAAAATTAAAATTTTAAATATATATTGTGTGTACTTCCTGATAATCCGCCTGGAACGCAAAGTAGCCTACTAGCTATTTTTCTTTTTGACGAGTGGAGACGAAGCTGCAGCTTCACTTCCACGGTACCGGGGAAGTGAAGCTTCCAGGTTGGATTTCCGGTACCTACGGTACTGTACAAAAACGAGTACCCTCATGCTTTCAGAATTTTGGTACCAAAGTATCGGTTCTCGTGACATCCCTACTAACTATTGTTTGTGACCATAATCCCAAAACATAGTTTATAGTTCAGGTGATATCCTGCTGTCCGGACTCTAGATTCTTATGCAAACAAACCGTAAAAAAAAAGGCAGAGCCCAAGTTGTTTGACTAGCCAAGGCCTCAGGACCAAGGGGTTTTGCAGGTTGAACCATGGACTTTCCCTTTTGAATTCACTTTGTCCAACCCAATACCACCGTTCCCAGTCAAACAAATCTTCGCCTGGCTCTCTCATTCAGGGCCGTGTCAAAGGCTCCAGTGTGTCAGAAGTGACAGAGAAGATAAGGCAGCTGTTGTGCAGGGCGCGTCCTTCTGTGTGGCTGAGGTGCAGGCCCGCTCAGCCCTCCGAGGTCAAGGTGAGCCCACACACACGCTTGAGCCAAAGATACTGGAACAGTAACGAGATGGAGCACTCCGATGCATTTCTATGGAATGGAACGCTTGCCGCCTCTTTAAGTGGGCGTGTCACCAACAGCATTTTGCTGTGGGGGCTGACGTAGGCAGCGCCCAGACAGCTAAACAACTAAATAGTCAATCAAGTCAATTTACCTCGTAACAATTTGCTGCGGAAATACTGTTGTGGCCTCAGATTGATCGAAGGCACTTAATGTAATATACTCAAAATACCCATTAACGCCCCCAGAGAGAAATAATGGGCAATACCATGGTAAAGGGACACTCCTTTATCCCTCCCGATTGACTTGAAACGCTGGGTCGTTCTGGTCTGCATAAATGGTGAATAGCTTCCAAAACTCAAGTTGCTTGCACCCTCTGTTATATTCCAGTCTCTGCTTGAGCGCTACTGCATGTTTGGTGTACATGCTAGTTAATGGCGTGTGTTCTTGGCACTTCACCAGAATAACATGACTTAGATCTGGCTCACAACGCCTGGTCCTCTTTGTTTTGGCACCGCGCCAGTTCCATAGGAACAAACCGGTACTCCTAGTTCACATGTTCAAACAATAATAGCTTAATATTCATATTTTGTTTCCTAATTAATAATTAATAATTTCCTAAAAAAACTTTCTATTTGTTTGATGTTTGTTTGTCAATATTCATCTGTGTTGTCTTTTTATGTTGCTCTGTGTCTGGGTTCATATAACTTCATGCTGCCGCACGATGTTCGTCCCGTCTGAAGAATACAAAATAAACCCGTAGGATCATAAAAATCAAGCTCGTTATTGTTTGTTTTTTTTCTTGGCGTTCTCCCTAAGCAGGAGATGCACAACAAGGTGGTCTCTCCCCCAAAGCCCCCCCGCGCCCATGACTGGAAGCTCCTTGTAAAGAACCTCAGAGTTGCTCTCAGACAGCAGGACGAATCTGCAGGTACAGTAAGACACTACTCTCTAACTGGCCTCTGATATTATCACTTGCAGATGGAGGCCATTGTGCTTCCAGTCCATTCACTCTTCACTCACGACGTAGACAAATGTATCTAGCTTTTTGTGTGGGTAGTGAGTCAGTGGAACTACAAACTTGTGTGTGTATATACTGTAAATCTTCTCATACGCAAATAGAGTCAGGTTTTGTAACTATTACAGGATACAAAGAAATAATATGAACTTGCTTGTTTCACCTGATGCTGTAGGGACCACTTTGCTGTCATTGTTTGCATTAGGATTTGTTTTGACTATTATATAGATTTTAGGTTGAAATGCTGGATAAATTAATTCATGTACCTAAATGGTTAAGGAGGTTTGTCGTCGTAGTTATGTGCAATATGTTTGTCATGTTTCACTGTATGTTGTAATATATGGGCACGGCAGAAAAGTAACTTTGGCCCAGACCCCGTAAACTTAACAGTGGCTCAGAATTATTCTCAGTGATTCAAATAACCATAAACATTTAGCAAATGTTTTAACCAAATTCCCTTCCCCAGCCTTAAGCGAAGGCTTAAAGATTGTAGGTCAATATACTGTATGTGTAACTACTAGTCTAACACTACTGTGAACTAGCTATGTTTGCATTTCTGTGTAAAGGAGATTGTCAGCGCCATTTGTTTGATTTTTATTATTTAGCAGAATGCCTATACAGTGGATATTAAAAGTCTACACACCCCTGTTAAAATGCCAGGTTTTTGTGATGTAAAAGAATGAGACAAGGATTAATCGTGTCAGAACTTTTTCCACCTTTTAATGTGACCTATAATGTAAACAATTCAATTGAAAAACGTACTGCACTGCACTGCTCGCAGCAATCTCTTTGGCCCAGGCAGCCAATCTCTGTGTGATTGGTTTTGTAGGCAACTTGACAGAAAACAGAACACACAGTTGCAGCATGGCGAAATAGTAACCAACAAAGAAACGCATGTTAAACGGCAACCTATATGCTACCCCCACACAACTGTGAACAATCAATATATAGCACATCTGGAGTGTGCTTGAGACACACACTGGCGAGAAAAATGGCTTTGAATTGTCCAATGACATCATTATTCCCCATTTGCATTAATAGCGATTTACTCACCAGTCCATTAGAAACTTTAGTCAGCATCAAGCATAATCCATTTAGGGTTGCTATGGTACTCCTTCTGATTAATCCGATGGAAAGCAACAATCCAGTGCAGTGACATGTCGGGGATCTGTAACTACGTCTTGTATGAACAAACTAGGTTATAGTTTCATTAGAACAATGTTGTGGTGTAATTAACAGATTCACCTCAAATAATTTTTCTATAGCCTAGATCATGTCTTGAGCATATTAGCCTACTAGAGGCTAATGCTGCGGCTGCATGGAACACGGCAGACCGGATATCGTGTTAGCGGACGAGAGCAGGATGGCAAAATCGTTTGTGGCCGACAAAACAATAGAGACGGCGTCAACGGCAAACGCCATGCAGTTGAAAGTTAAAATAGTTTATCTTTTTGCCGTCCTCCGCCACGGCATTTACAACCGGGTGTTCGTAGCTCCCTCACACACGGAGAAAACGTATACAACGAGAAGTTAATACTTTCGGTGCAACAACACTAGAATACTATACACAATACAAACATAACTAAGCTTTGAGATTTTAGCCTTTGTGTGCCTTCATTATGAGTTTTGAGGGGTTCGTCAGTTGTGCTAAGAGAGAGTATGGTTGACTTGCCTCTTGCGTCATACATTTTTCAGTAGCCCGCCTGCTCAGAGAGCTGACGGTGTCCTCTGCTGTGTTTTACAGGCAGTATGAATCCACTGTGTGTGCTGCAGTTAGATGACCCTCCACAGAAGTTCTCCACCCCGGTCCTGAGGACCACCAACACGCTTTCCTGGGATCAGCCGTTTATTTTGTACGTGTTGACTTGAAGCACTTGCATTTTTTTAGGCTGTTTACAAAGTATCCTTGAGGACTGAGTGATATGTTGCTAATGTAATAATTAGCCCAGAGGACTTGCTGCTGAATGTTTGCTTACGATTGCTGGTGTATGACCTACTCTGCTATTGACAAATTTCCATCCATCCATCTTCTCCCGCTTATCCGGAGTCGGGTCGCGGGGGCAGCAGCTTCAGCAAGGGACCCCAAACTT
>JAOEGT010000006.1:2461406-2477346 GCA_025447795.1 Speoplatyrhinus poulsoni | reverse complement strand
GAGACTAGTTGGAGAGAGGACGGGGGAGAGAGAGGGAAAGAGAGTGAGAGAGAGAGGGAGAGATAGAGAGAGAGAGAGAGAGAGAGGGGTGTATGGGTGGCACCAGAGGGAGAAACCCGCATCTCGGTAGATTTAATTAAAAGCAGGATGAACAGATGGAGATGACGGAGCGTGGGGAGACAGCTCATCTGCGCAGGGCTCCCCACACCTTTCTCTCTCTCTCCGTCCCTCCAGCCTCTCCCTCGATCATCTGTGTTCTCCACCCTCCAGTATTCTCCTGCAGCATCCCAACTCCAAGCCTCCACTTGTGAGAGATGTCGAAGGAATATGAATAGATAGAATGCAACGCATAACAATGATGTAATTCAATATATATCGCGATATTCAATAACGGTGATATGACTTTTAAACTAATTTCCGGTATTTCGATAAGCTATACATTTGTCACTGAATGACGGGGGCAGCAGTCAGCTCGCAGGGCTCTTACAGTGAGTGCGACCATTTCACTCGCAAATGCAACAAAAAATCTTGGTGTGCAAACATGAAATAAAATGTAGGCCGACTTTGTGGGAGTGACTTCTAGCCACTATGTTCGCAGATCTAATATGCTCAGTTGCGCATTGTTATGAAATTCCCGTGCACAAGGACAATCGCGTACTGGATACCTGTTCCAAACGTGGTTCCACTTCCAACAGGGTGAGTGCATAATTGTGTTTATTGTTAGATACCATAACTACACTCCATCCATGCGCGTTGTGTGTTTAGCTGTTCAAATCGGGTCTCGGAGCTGAACACAAACACACTCCCATATTAGTTACCTCGTCATCACAGCTAGCTAAATCTAACAGGCAAGACACTAACAAAACTGGTGGAAAAAATGCCAGCGAACGATTCATGCTTGTATGGTTAGAGGTGGCTGTGCGATCACGCCATTAGCCAGCTTTAAAACTGTGCTACAGACCTGTGTTTACCATACTCTCACGTGAAGCTACATTGTACGCCATCACAATATTACGATCTCTGTAGTACAGTAAAATTATGCATCGTTTTATATGGCTATTAATCTTAATAGGAAGTTATAATATATCTGTATAGCCTAACTTTTAAAGATATATTCCATTCAAAATTTGGTTTGCTCAAATTTCTATTTTCTAGCCTAGTTATGCTGGTTGTCTTCTCTACCTTGAATACCTCCACATTAAATATGGAGACGTTTTGACATGAATCGAGAAAAAGTGTAGAAAAAATACAATATACCGTATGTGACCATGTCACAATTGAGCAAATCTACTTCAGCAGATATTTTACGATAGGTCAAACCTGATCATGCAGGCCTAATGATCTCTCATTTGTCACAAACCAAGCATAACCAAGGGTTATGCTTGGTTTGAATTTCGACTTTGCTCCCATATTTTTGGCTGAATAAAGTCAGTGTAGCCCTGCCAGCTGTATTCAAGGTGAACAGAATAAAAACTATGTGCGTGATGACTTGCAATACAGCCAGTGCAAAGCAGTATGGGCTGTTTTCAGGTGCCAAATATTTTTACACAGTCTGTAATGTTTTCTGTGGCACGTCTAATTCATTGGACCACAGTGCTAGTCACACGCACAACATAATGTTACTGACACTTGCTAAAAGGTGAACATTCATTCTAAAATATTATTGTTTCATAGGAGGTTTCATAGACTTGGCAAATGCATTTTTCTGAAGTTTTTAAGTACTCCGTTGTGGGTGTCCTTAGCAGATAGTCTGAGGCTTATATTGTTCATATCGATATCGGAATTATACCGTATCGACCGAAATTATTAAATATATCGCGATATAAATTTGGGCCATATCGTCCACCCCTAGTTCTCACACAACGAGGACCTTCACTGTGTGTTGTGGATGTACTGTATTCTGTAGGTTGCCTTTTTAAAAGGCAACCCGCAGTAAAATATAGAAGAGCTATTTTTTCCAAATAGAGATCTGCCGCCAGTGCTGATCCAGAACAAGGAGAAGGTTACTTCATGGAGCTTCTGATCAGAAAATATAATAAGAGCGAGTCGGCCCACGCCTCTTTTTTTTCTTTTTTCCTTTCTCACCTCTCTCCCAGAAGAAGTCGCTTTCCATTCAAATGTAATCATCAGCGAGTGGTAATATGACCTTCATGGCTGCATGTTAAAAGCAGCAAAAGCAAAGCATTCAGCTCCTCTGGTCCCCGTGGCCTTTCCAGGATACACAAAGGGATCAGAGAGACAAGCGAAAACCGGCAAGTGAATTCAAAGCAATGGCAGAATAATGGCCCCTTTCACTTTGCACATGCACGCCATGCGCTGAGAAGGGAGCTATACGGTAGAGTAATATTTGTGTTTGACACACAGCGCCTTTGATTGACATCCCGTGCTGCGGCAGCATCATAATCACCCTAGCAACCACAGTCATAATCGCGTATACATAACAGATACGCGGGTAAAAAAAAAAAAAAAAAAACAATAACAGCGTCATGCTACAATACCAATAGTTTTGCAGCTTCTGGTTCCATTTATATTCCCTACTACATTAATCTCATTATCCTTTGAACCTTTTCACTGGTAATGCCAAATGCAATTTGTATTCTGAGGCCAGGCAAAAAGCTCTAAACTGATTATCCCAATATGAACCGTGGCAGTCCTCGATATTGTTGCGTCTGAAAGGGCCATCTCACTACTGAATGGGCCCTCTCATATGCCTTCTGAGTTTCATGACACAACGTTGCGCCTGCGTTGCGAGGGATAAATTAAGCGTGTGAAAGTCTAAGCAAAGCCCTCATTTTCCAGCTAATCAAATCTCCCCCTAATCAAATTAGCACACGTAATTCCTCTGGATGCGTCGTACAAAAACAGCATTATCCTCTTCCCTTGGCGCTGAAAGGCACTGGAGCAGTGCGGTGCCTCTCTCTGCCCTGCATGAGTGGCCCTCAATGGCAGAGGAGGGCCATGAGGGTGAGGCAAACGGGGGTCGGCGGTGTGGGGTGTGGGGGAGGGAGGGAGGGAGGGAGGGAGGGCACGGCTCTTCCCAGTGGTCCTGACGGGGAAAGGCACGGCCGGGGTAAACTTTTGGCAGCGTTCAAGTTCCCAGCTCATTAAAAAAGAAAAAGCCCTGGCTCCGCGGACACCTCCAGGGAGCATTGGAGCATTGGCTAATGAGGTACTTGTTTAATTTTCTTTCAAAGGGCTGGACATCTGTGACCTCCCCCCCTTCCACACACACACACACACACACACACCTCTTCCCACTCCCAATTCTCCCTCTCTTTCCCTTCAGCCTTCAACCCTCAATGGCCTGTCAACACCCCACTCTCCACCCCCTCACACACATCTATGAACAGGCCGCAGGGCCCTATCTGGTTTGATGAAGTATCTCTCATTGAGTGCGGCGGGTAACACGTTGGAAGGAGTGCGGAACAATCGCCATTTACTCTGATCTCTCCCTCTCCATGAGAGTCAAAGCCCATCATGGAAACTCAATAATGGTCACGCTAAATGGATAAATGTCCACAGTCCACCGTAGCATTCTAATTGATTTCCCTTCACGAGATAATCCACTCTCCTCAATAGTGGCCGCAGCCCCTCCCGTTCACCCACACCACCCGGTCCACGCGGCGGCTATCGAGATCTGTCTGGGGTGGGTGGGGGGCCGGGCGGGGGGTATAATAAAGGAATAGCAAGGACGGACGCGTCTCTTTGAGCAGTGATGAGCCAATATCTGTTTTTTTTTTTTCTGTGGTCTCGCCGGCCTTCACTAAGGCTGACCTTTAACGGAGACTCGGCCTCCAGGCTTTGCGGGGGGCCCACGAGACACCCGGGGAGGCTTTCAGAAGCGGCACTGCGCTCTCCGTCGGCCCCTGTAATTGGAATTCAAAGCGGCCTGCGCCGCGTCTCTCTTCGTTTGGCACCTCCACTTATTTCATAATGCGCCTCGATTCCTTCATTACGAGAGCTGTCTGACTCATATTTGCACTTTGATGCCCTCCTAATGTCTCGGAGTATGTGCGGAATACAAATGGGCTGCTCTCCTCTCGGCATGCCCGGCCAAAAGACCCTCCCCGCCCCCACAGCTTCCAGCTTACCTTCAGACATACATGCTGTGAGGACGACGAGAGGAGGGCAGAGAGAAAAGAGATAGAGGGAGATAGAGAGAGTGTGAAGGAGGGAGAGACGGAGAGAAAGAGTGAGGGGAGGGAAGGAGGGAGAGAGAGAGGAGGGAGGGGGAGGGAGGGAGAAAGAAAAGAGAGAGAGAGAGAGAGAGAGAGAGGAAGAGAGGAGGGAGGGGGGGGAGAGAGAAAGAGAGATGGAGATGGCAAAAGAACGTGAGAAGAGAGAACGCTTGTGTCAGTTTGCACAATGTAAACAGGCTGCAAAGGCTGTGCCTCGGGGTCAGGCGGGGTCGAAGCCTTGGATCACGCATCAGCGGGCGCCTGCTCGTCTTGTCAAAGCAGCGGGACGACGTGTGCACGTACATGAGCGCGTGCACGTGTATGTGTGTATGCGTGTGTGCGTGGAGGTGAGGCGCGGCAAGAAGCTTCAGGGAGATTACATCTAAAAACATAGCACTCTTATTAGAATGACACTGGAGAGAGCCACCTGGGCTACCTAAAGAGCCGTTACCACACTGATAGTGAAGGCCTTGCAGAGCACACCTCGTTTTTATGCGACGATGCCGTGTGCCACTGAGCAGCACTGCTGTGACAGTTTTCATCATAATTGTTGACAAATTCGGCGACTAAAGTGAATAAGGAAAAATATGTTTTGAGTTTCCCGAAATCATCCGCACCTGCGAGTGTGTATGAGTTGAGAAATTGTTTTGATTATAAGTGATTACCTAGCTTTTTTCTCTCTCTCTCTCTCTCTCTCTCTCGTAAATCTTTCAAAATGTAAACCTGACATTGAGGCAGCACTGATATGGGTACACGACACATTGAGAAGAAATACAAACCAAAAATATGATAAGAAGATGACGGCACTTTAGGGTTATCACTAATACAAAACGTTAAATATAGTGAAACCACAATTAGCACAATTAGGCCGCTATAACACGGACAAAATATTAGCGGAGCTTCCAGCTGGCATAATCTCCCTGTAAGTCTCTCCCCAAACTATGAATGCATGCCGTTCTTTTGTTCCAGCGCGACTCCTTGCTGCCGACGGCACCAGTTGCTAATGTGGCGCAGACCAAATGCCACCGGGTCACGACAGCGGGGGTGTCGTAAGTGTCTGCTGGACCGGTTCCCCGTGACCCCTGGCCCTGGGCCCCACCATGTGGCCTGGTTCACTGCGTGGTGGGTTGAAGGGGGGTGCGATGCCCCTCCTCAAGGTTGCAGGGCAATGCTATCTATCTCTCACTGACAGCCTACGGGCTTCCACTCAAGTGGATTGACCCATACGGGTCACACTTGAGGTTCTGGTGTGACACTTCTGACCCGCTAATGTCTATCATGTGGTGCCGCGCGATGAAAACACCCTCTCCTTAAAATACTGATACATGTCGAAGACAGTCAAGCCATGTGCCATATATTGGGACCACACAGTCATTGTTGCCCATCGGTATGCCTGCCAAAGACTTAATAATACAGAATATAGAAACCAATGATGCAACACATTCAACGCTTTCAGCTTTCAGCGCTCGAGTCAACACGCAACAGGCAGTATTTCCAATGGAGATGTCAGCGAGAACATTGTGTTAAAAAAAAAAGAAAAAAGAACGAGGATAAAGCAACCAGTCAGGCTAACAAAAGGTCAGCAGCTTACAGACTGTGAGGCATGCATGCAGCTTGCCTCACAGTCTGTCTGAGCAGTGGGGGGGATACACTAGACCAACAACCAGGCTTGATCACAACGTAGCCTTCAACTAAACTGCTGAGGTGGGAGGGAGGCATCAACTCGTGATGGAGCTTGAGGGGTGGTAACATTGGCTGCCGAAAAATACAAGCCAATCCCCTTATTGTTCTGATCATCCAAGGCCTGGGAGCAGACCTGGAGATAGACACAGCTCTCTCTCTCTCTCTCTCTCTCTCTCTCTCTCTCTCACCCCTCCTTTGCCAAGGTGCGAGGGTTAAGCCCTGCCAGGTTTGTGTACTTGTGTGTGTTGCACATCATCTGCTACAGAACATTCCTGCAGGCGTGTACAAAGCAGCCTAAATCATACATGACACAGAGCCAGAGACGTCGACGCGTGGGTCCGACGTTGGCTCGCGAAGGCCCGGGGAGCCGGCGTCTCGGCTTCCTGGCGGCAGACTTTATTGGAGCGGACAGGACGGGAAAGCCTCGTCAAATACCTCACAGGAGAGGGCTGCCGCGTGAAAAACAAAACCACGCACAGACAGACGTATTAAAGATGCGTTACAGTGGAGTGTAGGGCTGAGAAATAGAGAAATAGCTTTTAACGTAGCTTGCAATCGCAGTGTGTCCAAGCCAATATGCAACCTCATGCTTCAGCACATTTGTGTGTTTGTGCTATTCTGATTGACAAATCTAATTAAGTGCCTCTCAGTAGAACCACAAGTGTAATTGCATGCAACCCACAACACAAATAAACAGAATCGGTACAACGTAGAGTAATATGTACATGCAATTTTAGTGCATATAATTCAAGAAACCAGTGTCTTTAAGGGAATTCATTATTTTCATTTATCAAATTAAAGGACATGGCGGTATAATGAATGTATTTACATGTCCTTCCATAGCTCTTTCAAATGTATTTTTTATACAAGTTTATACAGTATATAAAAATAACTGGTGGCATATTTAGCCGGAGAGCAAATATACAGTACTTAAATAAAATAAGTATATTTCTTACAAGAAAGACATTAGTAATGTTTCTCAAAAACGTCAATCTTAACTCAATGACCTACAGTACACTACATATGGGAGCAAGTATTCCATTCCAGCCCGGTACACAGATCATATAATTGTGTCACCTACATGGAAAGCTGACCATGGTGACAGGTTCTAGGGTGGCATCGCCATGAATCAACCGCCGGCTGCTGCGTGTCTAGAACCCCCCTCCCCACCCCTTCGGCAGATGCATGGCCATGCCCACCTCTTTGGTTGACTTCATTAATATACATGCGGTGCTCTGTTACACATGTGGCAGCATATGGTAAAAAGCAGGAACAGGAAACAGGAGTGATTTGCTGTTTGCTCTGGAAAACAAACAAGCCAACAGGTTGTAGCAGATGGCAGCGTTCTCTACGCGGGTGGGAAGGGGGGGTGGGGGGCTACATCAGCGTCGAGCGTGAGCTCTCCTGTGGACGAAGAGGAGTCTGACTACCCGCCTTCGGCCTGTCAAACAGTAAACACGCAAAGCGGCTCTCTCGCTTTCCTGCGCGCTGAGCTTTTTATCCCGGCTTGAGCTTACCTCACACACACACGCACACAGGCACACGCACACACACGAACGCACACAGGCACATGCACACACACGCACACACACACACACAAACAAAACCTTGTTTTACGGCAATTTAGAGCATCTCTAGATTTGGCGCTCTTCACAAGGTAATAGTCTGAGATTAGATTGTAAAATACTGTAATACACTTTTGCTGTAATCCTGGTCCAGTCCATAATTCGGCGTTTCTACACAGGCTGTGGCTCTGGAACACAAACAAATTGATGCAGACCGCACCACACAACACTATCCTAGCCATGGCAATGCATTTCCAACGTGTGGGGGTGGAGCTTCTGAGGGAGCACCCTATCGCATTCAAGGGAGAAGTGTTTTTGTTTTGATATAATTAAAATATCAACAAGCTTTCTCCAGAATGAGTGGCTATCCCTTTAATGAATACTTTGTTTTGTTTTTAATTCAAATATCAACAAGCTTTCTCTTATTTTTTCAAGTAAGCAGCGCCCAGACACCTTAATATACCATGGACGGCCTGAAACAAAGTACATTTATCTAAAAACCGTTTGCTGCAGAAATACCGTTGTGGCCTCAGATTGATCGAAGGTACTTGGGAATTAATGTTATATACTCAAAATATTTATTATCGCCCCCAGAGATAAATTATGGGCAATACTATGGTGAAGTATGTGTACCGCCCCATTGACTTGCATTGAACGCTGGGTTGTTCTGACCTGCATAAAGGGTAATAAAGTAGCACCCTTCCTTCCAAAAATCAAACGCGGAAGTGCCATCCGTTGGAACCTATTTTCTTTCTGCAAGGAAAACAGACAGTTGACAAAGTTTCTGTAGGCTAAATAAAAAAGACTAAATGTTATTGGACGACAGGTGAAAAGAGGTGGGGCTTGGGATCGGTCAAATTGATGTCAGTTATAGCACAGTTCAGTTAGTTTTTATTAACGCCATAAACAAATCCTTACACCCATACAATTAAATATAGGCCAGACTGAAAGAAAAAAAAAAAAAAAAAAAAGATTAAAATATAAATACAAGTAGTATGTTACTACTACATAATTAACTTTAATGTGGATCCCTGTAAAATATAAACACATTTCTGGGCATGTATTTAGATTCAACGGGGCCTGGCAGGAGCATCAAAGGAAGGGTAGATGAGCGAAGACTAGCGTTGTCATTACCCTGGTCTGCAGGAGCCTCCGGCCCAACCCTCAGATGCCCCACCCCCTCTATCCCAGCCAAAGCCTCCCTAGAGGGCAGAGTCTGGTGATCGGTGAGCTGAATAATGGACTGAATGGTGAACACGACCAGATGGACTGCGTCTGTCTGGGATGAGCTACTGGGGGTTGTCACCTGCAGGCGACAGGACAACATCACTTCTCACTGCATGGAGGGCCGGTGGGTGGGGTGGGGGGTGTAACCCTGTCACTGCTGCAGAAACAGACAGGCTCCCCTGCAGGTTGGCATTATTACAAAGCTGGGCAAGGACGATGGCTCGATCTACGCACAGTATTTATGTGTGCGCTACGCCTAGCTAGCTTGTTCCTTTGGCACACTGGACTTAGCTGCTAATTTAATATTGACGGTTTAACTGCACAATGTTTTGCAGTCCATGAGGCCTCAATCACTACGATCTTTTGGGTGATGCCTTTGTATTATTTATTTTTATTTATTTATTCCATTCCTTTCCATTGTATAGTGTATGCTCTTACAGAAGTTGGCCGGCGTAGGACTACAGCTGGAGTCTGCAGACATGCTCCGCTTTCTTGGTGGTTGCCACAGCTGCCTTTGCCTTCATGCACTGTAGATCTCACCTACAGTATCTGTCCCTGTACGAGCATGTGCTCTATGACCCCATAGGAACCCACCCTGACGGACCAACCAGCTGCCTGGCTGCCTCCTGTTCCCGTAAAGTACATGTTATATTGAATTGGTAGAATGACTTATATTATCTAGTATTATAAAGACTATTAGTAGTATTTCCCCATCTTCTCCAATCACATTGATTGTTTCTGACAAAACAAATACAAAAACCAACCTACATTGCAGAAGCCCATTCTAATGGGCATGCATGTCCAACTAAACATTTTCTTCATTTTGTGAGACATGCATAGCTTATGCACTTAAAGGCATGGTCAGTCACTCTTGCTAACTTCGAGCTCGAATCAAAACAGTATCGGTCCGCGTTCCTCCGCCTCACAGAAATGCATTGTGAAGCAAAGCGTAGCCCTCTGTTTATGTTCCTATTTACATGGCTGTGTGGAAGTATCGGATTAGAGAACGGTAAGGTAGCGAAATGCGAGGAGATATTTGCTGAATTTGACATAAAGCGTATTAGCTTACATTTAGCTTGCAATAGCGGACTGTACCTTTAAATAAACAGCTTTAGTTAGCCTATAGGTGTAGTGAGTAAGACTCTCTCATGTATATTTACACAGTATGTGTACATGTCGGACAGAGAGTCAGACATTGAGCACCATGCACACGGCATCTCAACATGCACTGTGGAAATCTCATGTGATGTCCTGTGGCGGTTTGCTTCATGTAACTGATATACTATATTTATGAGAATAAAAACATGGCACACATCCAGACTACAGAAGAGTCTTTCATGTTGCCCCGAGGCTGTGTATCCAAGGCTGTGATTAAGATGCATCGGCTCACGTCTCCAACACCGGCCGCTAATTTCCTCAATTTCATCATTTGCACTTAAGATTGACTATCATCACCTTGAGCTGTATGGCAATTAACATACATGGATCGCTAATGTTAATGATTAAGACGGTTTGCGGGAGCTGATTAAAATATTTCTCAGTGATTAGCGAACGGTAAACAACTTGCCGAAGGCCAGGCCTGATGCGCGTCGCCGCAATCAAGCGCTGACAGGCAGTGACTGAAGGAGACAACATGCGATGGAGAGACGTACAGCGACAGACAAGAAGGAGAGAGAGAGAAAAAATAAAGGGTCCATAATTAGGCAGTGCCTTCTCCCTCTCTCTCTCTTCCCCGCGCTCCCTAAAGAAAAGAACCCTGACTACTTAATTGGAGGAATCACATTTAGTCAAGCGCCCCGTCGGCTCAAACCCACATCATTAAAGTTGCCAGCTAGCAAACATCAAACACGAGGCAGCATTAATGAAGCAGATGTATTAATTTCCCATTTATGAACAGCTAAGCAACTCACTGCCCTGCACACCCCCCCCCTTCAACACACACGCACACACACCCTTCCTCTTCTCTCTCTCTCTGACAGCACTATTAATGATCTTTAATGCCCCACAGGCAGTAATAGGCCCCGCTGGGAGAGCAGAAACACAGCGATTTGTATAGAGGATTTAGACATAACAGAGAGAGAGAGAGAGAGAGAGAGAGATAGAGAGAGAAAGAGAGAGAGGGGGCGGGGGTATCTGAGGGCTCACAGGGACAGCCGACGCTGCAGAATAATATATGACAGCCTGGAGATTAAATCAAACCTTCTGCTCAAAAGGGCTAGAGCGGCTGATTGTCACAAAAAAAATCGAGTCTCTTTTTTAAACACCCCAGGGAATCGGAATCAAACGCAGACAGCACAGGGAGGACGAAATAAATAAATAAATAAACAAACAAATAAATAAACAAACATCAACAGCCGTCTGACAGTTACACGCACAAGGAGAGACAGACCGGAGACAGGTCCAGGGGATGGCGGCCTGTCGCTGGTGAATCTCAAACCGCTCTCATTATGAGAAGACCGACAGAACGCCAGGCTGTTGATTTAACATCACGCCTAATCAGCACCAGTGGTAATAATAACTGAACAGGTTTTACAGCAGATAATGCAAAGGGCAATTACAGTACATGCGCTCAAATTTGGGTATCATTTTACTAATGGTATTTCGTTTACAATTCTCCATCTAAAGTCACTTGCTAATGCCGCTAGTCAGCACACAGGGTTTTGTTGACATTGTCGACTACTCTACTCAGTATGTGCACCTCTACTGTAATCATCTAGAAAGAACCGGTTTACCGTAACCAGGCAAGTAAGCACACAATGTAAAGCATTAACCTAAAAAATTAGCTATGATGTGTTTTCAGGCCTGTAGCTTTCTTACCGAAGCTCACCATTAAAATCGTTTGCTTCTTTGCTAAGCTCATTTACAAGTCTCCGGAGACCTATCTTAGTAGCTGTGTTTGTGAGGACAATAATGCCAGGCAAATCTATTTACACATTCGCAGACAGCTAAGTCAATGGGCGGTTTTCCCCAGTCTTCAACAATTAAAAGTTACATTTTACCATCTTGAGCCAATCAATATGCCAGCTACAGCTTCAGCAGAACAACACATTAGCAGTCATCGTCTGCTAAACTTTATAATGCGCGTAGACGTGGAAAATCGCACCGTGGCAAGCTAATTAGCGGTAGCCCACAAGTCCTGTGTGTCAGCCCTGCCAACAGACGCTCCACCTCCAGTGTCAAAACAGGCGACATCTACAGAGGTACTCTGGGGTCGGTCGGTCTCTCTCCCTCTCCCCCTCCCTCCCTCCCTCCCTCTCTCTCTCTCTCTCCCTCCCCCCCCCCTCTCTCTCTCTCTCCTTTCTTCAGATAGTGGCACCCTCATTTCCTCGCTACCTCTACGCGGAAGGCAACAGTGGGGTTAGGCTGCCAGCGATGTGACGATACGAAGAGTGTGTGTGTGTGTGTGTGTGTGTGTGTGTGCGGCTGGGGGGTTGCAGATAGAACACATCCTGTCAAGGAGCGTCAGGCTGCCTGCATAATGAAGTGGGGAGAGCGGTGGGAGGCGGGAGAAGAAGGGGGAAAGAACTGAGCAAAAAGGGGACTGGTTGCATTTGTGGCTGCTGACACCAACGCCACCGCAGTCTGAGGGAGCAGGATTTCCATACGGCTGTCGTCATTTAGTTGTGGCCTGACTAATTGTCAGCGCACCTGTCAAAGTATGCCTGCAGGGTCTGGCCATTCCTGCAGCTACCTGTCCAAAACAAGCCCCCCATCATATACTGGGTCTTTCAACACCATTTATTTTTCAATAAACCATAATTAGTCATCTTGATCTACTGTAGCACTTTAAACAACAGCTGAACTCAGCCCCATAATTTGAGGTTCTGACACCCAATCCAACCATGGTATTTTAGAACCATGTTTTTGTCACTGGTAGTAGTTTTTTCACTGAACAACAACAGAAACAGTACCCAGGTAACAGCAATGGTCGCTCTAGGCTAACTACCATCAACGACCTCATCTCCAGAAAAACAAGTAAATTAACAGCTACAATATATTGTATGATAACACCTTAATGTATCACTATTGTTTGAATATCAATAAGCTACTGCACTTGTGGTGTAATCATCTTTTTGGCATAGAAAATATAATTATTATACATTTAAAAATGTGTAGGGGTTTCTTTCATCACACCATAGCACACTCCTTCTCGTCTTATAATAATGAATGTGATATCAAATAAAGTTGTCTCGATTAACAAGTTGACAATAACCGACCTCCATGGTAAAGCGAAATAAAGATTCTTTGCATTTTCAGCAGCCTTCAGTCACGTTGAATGCTGCCTGGAGAGTTGTAGCATGTATCATCATTGGACCCTTCTAGATCAATGCCTTCTTTAATCATGATGTGTTTCTTATGACTTATATACCCCCATCCGCACAGACACACACAGACACACACACACACACACACACACACACACACACAGACAGCTCCCCTCTACACCCGACGGTTTTATTAGGATTCATATTCGGATTGATGTGTCTTTGCTAGATGATATAAATCAATTTGAGAACACTACAGCAAACAGCAGCCTCAAGACCCTGTCTACAGGGGCAGGATACCGCTAAGAAGCAAGGGTCTGGAATCACCAGATTGATTGATTTGCTTTCGTGGCGGGGTGGGGGCTGGGGTGGTCGGGGTTGGGGGCAGTGTGGTCTCAGCATCGTGCTCTTTGTATCCCCGCATCAAAACCGCCACTCCTCCTTTCGTCGCTCGCTGTGTCCTCTTTATACCCAGCCAGAGCCATGGAAAGAGAGAGTTACGCCAACGGAAGTTTGACATTTTCAGCGGTCACATGACAAAATGAAAAGATATACATATATACAGATATATAACTAAATATTTTGGTAATTAGCAGTCAATAAATGCACCGACTTACATTTAAAATATAATTTAAAGGGTGCTTTTAGTATTTAGGCTAACTTCCGTGAAATGTTTCGAGGCTACACGATCTGCCATTGTTGTGAAAAAACGGTTCATTGGAGTAAACGGAGATGACGCGACTCTCTCTTTCCATGGCTCTGTACCCAGCGCCTTTCGTCATCCTCTCTGGACACCGCTGCCATGATCTACCGCCAGCTCTCCTCCGGGGCTTTCCAGGGAATTGATTGCCAGGGGACTGTGCCGTGTGGGGTCCATAACGATCAGGATGCAGATCATTAGTCTGGACCACTGTTTTCCACTTCTGTGCAGGGCTGGGGACCATACACCCCCTTCTCCTCCCTCCCTGAGTCACAGCCCTTGTTAAATTGCCTTCCCTCTTCTGCCTACCCCGCTGCACCCTCACGTCACACCTCGTGATCCTCATCCATCTTCCTCAGACCCACAGCGTTTATTTAAGGGGCCATTTTCTGTTTTGGACGAAGCCGGCAGCGCTTATAGGCCATGCGAGTCTCGGTACCCTTCCTACCCACTGACCTTTACCACAAAAGACAGGTAGATGATGAATGCTTCTTTTTGAAAGAAAGGCGAGAGAGAAAAAACGGAAGTACTAAAAGAGCAAAACCCCCGTATCCCAGACATCTTGTGACAAAAGGTGTTGAATGGGGGGACAGACAAAGCTGTCTACTGTACAGCGTCATGGGTTTAACTGTCTCCATTATCCAGTCTGAAGAACAATGTGTACTGATTTGATCCATTTGCTCCTCCTAACACACAGAGAGCCTGATTGCGCTTTTCATAGGTGTTTTCAGAGAATAGAGCCACTATTGTTGTCTTGAGGACTGAGCAAAGCCATCAGTGTTTTATTCTTCTGTCTCACTCAACAACCCTAAATATGACAGAACAATAGAATGATGCTCAACTCCGCCAATCACCCTCTTTCAGGTTCGGTGACAACAATCACAGGCTGATCTTCTATGTTGTAAACACTTTAAATGACTGCGTCTATGGTGACAGATGTGACCCGGCTAAACAATGGAGACGGTGTGCTGGCATTAATAAATCAAGTTGAAGTCATCATTACTCACGTCATAAAATGGAACAACCGCTCAGAGGAAGAAATAACATCCAGCTGCCTTCTGGTGGTTTTAACCTCGGTTCAAACGGATCAACTTTCTCAAACTCCTCTGTGTCTCAACACCGCTTAATCTGACGTATATTCTTCGGGAGAAGGATGAAACCAAAACCACTCTAGTGAACATTTTTGCTATATTAAGAGGCCAAAAATAAAATACAGAAAAGAAAAAAAAACACACCACCACCAAATGGCAGCATCGAACAACAGACCTCTAAGCCGCCTCTAGTGGCTCTACATAAGGCCTTGGCATTGGCACTAGAAGCTCAGAGAAGCAGAGCATGTGCCTGGCAGCATCCACTGGCAGCTCCGATGTACAACAGCATTTAAGCGAATCTAATAAGGAGAGTGAATGCTTCCCGTCGCTTTGGCATGGCTGTGCCTGGGCCCTAATCATTCAAATATTTTGGCAGGAGGCAGTGCCCTGCTCCTATTCCAAAAGAGTATAATGAGACACCGAGCTCTTAATCACAGCCGATCAGTTCATATAAATGAAAAGAGAATCAAAAGCATTCTCTGTCGAGGCGGTTCGTCTCTCCGTCCAAATGAGCTGACGGAGGGCCAGATCTGAGATGAAGATGTACCCTGGAGAGAGAGAGCAGCTTTTCCCCTGATTTGAACAGGGAGTGTCTCTTTCTAGCTGGATGCAGTGAGGAATGCAGGCAGCTTTTGTGCCATTCCCTTGAACAATTGGTGCTCAGAGATGAATACATCTGCACACATATGGAGTTGGAGGCTTGGAGCATACATATATTCTGGCTGGCCAGAATAAATATGTCTCCCATAGCTCTCCAGATTTTTTATCAAACACTCCACGCTATTGATTCTTTTACACCTCAGATGCTTTCTGGAAGCCCACGCAAAGTATTGTAGTAGCTCCAACACCAGCATCCAAACACAATAATTCACAACACTATACTTGCCAAGCCTCATCTCCTGCCAGTCAAAAAATTAAAATATAAATCAGTAAACTCCACTTCTTTCTGAGATGGTGGTTGAACAAATGTTGCTGTCAGATGACAAGGTGGGAAAACATTCTGTTAATCCCACATTCCCCTCCGTGATGTCTTGATGGTTTGGAGGACAGACGAGGGCTGGTTCACAGCTTGCCTGGGAGCGGGCGGGGTGAGACTGAACCCAAGACAGGCCGCCGTCGCCGTGACGAGCCAAGCGACAGCTGGCGGATGCCTGTGATGTCACTTCCCATTTTCGACAGCTCTGACATCCTCGGCCACGGGGGGGGGGGGGGGGGGGGGGGTAAGCGCCGG
>JAOEGT010000006.1:2446492-2456512 GCA_025447795.1 Speoplatyrhinus poulsoni | reverse complement strand
AGGAGGAGGAGGAGACAGAGCACGTTTAGTTCACGGAGACAACAACCCTCGTTTCATTTGTCAAGTCTTGCATGTGCTCCATCAGACAAAGCCGCTGCGAGCAGAGTCATTTCCCTCTCTCCCAATTACAAATGAGTCCATTAGTTGGTCTGCGCTGAGCCCTCCGCTGCCTCCCAGTAATGGCTTGTGAGATTTCCATCATAATCATAATGGCTCCCAAAGCAGCCATGAGTGCAGATGGAAGGTCGCTCGTGGGCAATGAGCTGTCCCGCCACCCAGAGGGGCGCGCGCCTTCCGCTGTGTCACGCGGCGCCTCCCTCGACCTTGCACATGCGCACACGCCTGCGTTGTCTCACCGCCTGATGAAGAGACGGCCGTATTAAGGGGGGAGGATTGGGGGGGGGGGGGGAGGGAGAATAATATGAAGAACAAGCACCCGCGCCTGCCGCTGATAAACATCGTGAAATTGGTGTCTGGGCCGCGACTGTAGACACTCCATCACGCGACGGCGGCCGACGCGTGAATGCTAAGACCAAAATGCCAGCCTCGCATTAGTCTGCACACGCTGACATTCTCCTGGTCTGCTTCCCGTTGTCGTGCCGCTGTGTTGTCGAAAGAGAAATATCATTATGGGCCCGGCTGCTGCCAGTAGTATGACTCACTGCCTCTTGACATTCCGCGCACGTCGAGGCTCCTTTCACCGGCCATGGAACATGCCAGCCAGCACATCTGCATCTTTCTGCCAATTATTTTCTGAATGTAGATTTTTTATAGCGTTCCCTGAGTGGGTGGTGTTTATGGCGCTATAGCTAGCTAGCTGGCTGGCAGTATAGCAACACAGCCTGTGGGACTTATGTGGCGCGTTATATGCCCGACTGTGTGACCGACTGAAGAACAATGTGTTGTGAAAATGGATCAACGCCAAGCTGACCTGACATTCTCATGCACAATTCCAGTTTAATAAAAGGCCTGTGTTTGACTGTGGCTCCGGCGCATGCATGGAGACACTTCCATATGTGCAATCAATAAAATAAAATCACAGCGGACTGTGTAGGTCTTTGACGTGCTGAGAAAAATAGGACACCATTTTGTGTAGACGCTTCTATTGTTTGTAGTGTAAGAAGTCATAGAGGCACTAAGGAATGCAGCCGTGACACTATTTAAGTACGCATGCCTCTGTGATATTCCTCCTGGGCATGTTAGTTATTTTCTTAGTTTACTGAGATATGATTCAATCACCATCTGTAACATCTGAAACAGAGATGAAGCCACAATTACTGTATTAGACATACTGTACCGTGACTGGATTCCGCTGGCAAAGTCCATGGAAGCTTCACACTCGCACAACATAATACAGTGAATTATTAATGGCAGTAGCAGTGTAATAATCAGTGGGTACAATTGAAGGGTGTGCCGGCCCCTGCAGTCTGGCAACTAAAAGACAGCTTATCTCCTACGGAGTTAAATCAAAAGGAATGGGGGTATATTATGCTTACACAGCCTTTGTTTTACATTAGCCGTTAGGGTGTTCTAATGATAGAGAAATATACATAAGGGTCAGCCATGGTTCCATACCGAGGTTGAGCCCCATGGGAGGCCTGCCATATCCCTTCTGCTTTAATTTGAAATAATTCACAGGCAAAATGGTGGCGACGTGATTTATCCCTTATTACATTGCTTCTTAAGAAACTGTCAGGCAGCCTCATGAATTCATTCATCTCCATAAGCTTCCTCAGAGCCACTTAGAGCCTGTGTAATCTGGGTGAGACCCCTTATCTCTTCATTTGCACAAGCCAGGAGACTATCAATTCCTGTCCAGGATGTGGGCCAAGGGAATCAGAGCAGAGGTGTTTGGATATAGCCAGGCCAAATGGGGGTGACAGGGAATTGATTACATCCTCGAAGCACCACGTGGGTGTTTCGTTTCACAGCATGCGTCCGCATATATTTGGTTCCTCGTAGTGTGCCTTTAATTCAATGTACTGTAGGACACTATCGGCAGCCGATTTTCCATTATGAGTCACTGATGTGTTTTCATTGTGCTAAACTCAACACAGTGGCCTCATAAATCTAGACAATGGCTGAGAGCTTATTAAGAAACAAAATGGATCCCGTGAGGATGGAGCGCCCACCAAGATGGGGAATTTCATTTAATTTCCCTGGGGCCATCTATGTCTTGTACACATAATTAGTTGCCCAACACGCAATGCTGCTTGTGTTTTGTCAATAAATCCCCCCAGGACCAATCAGGACAGGGGTCGGACATGCCTCTGTGACCTGGGCTACCAGAAACAAACGGCACCACCTAATTACGCTGGCCCTAACAAGCAGTGTGCTCGTGGCGGAGAGGAAAAGACATTGGGCTGGGGAATGAAGGGGAGGAAGGGGAATCAGAGAGGTAGGGTCTATAGCTTACAGCCAATCCTATGGGGGCCTGGGTGTGGCTTTGGAGTGGTCGTGGCTGCCACCTCACAGGCTAGGGTGCTGTTGTTGACGTCGTCGCGGTGACAGGCCCGCTAGCGTATAGTCCCTCATTTAGGATCGTCCCACGGGCTCACGCACTACAGGGGATTAAGGACAGCGCATTCTGCCTACCACAGTGTTTACACATTTGCAGTAGGCAGCAATACTATGCTAAATGTACGACGCTAGACGTGTCGATTTATCGTTACTCAACACTTTACATTATTATATTTTGTTGAAGACAAATAAAGAAATAGTAATAATAATGGATGTAATATCTAAGGTTTTTATAATGTTCATACATTATCTCTAAATATTAATCAGGAAACTATTGTGAGCAATAATGTGAAATTTGGGATATTACATTAGCTCAAATATATAATAGTATACAGGTATAGCTACATTATAGCGTGCCGGGCATACAGGCCTTACCAGGGACGTAATTCAAAACAACGTATAGTCAGCTATTGCAAGCTAATTATAAGATAATACACTTTGTAAAATTCGCCAAATATCTCCTCGCATTTCGCTAGCTTACCGTTCTCTGTGCGTGTTGAACAATGTATCCGATACTTCTACTCAGACCTGGCTCCGTAAATCATTCACTGAGACAACTTGCATTACAAAAACATCCAGTCCAGAGGTTCTATTGCTGTCATCAACCATCTGACTGAAGCACACACACATATCTGGTGGAGAAAGGCTGCTCTGGTTGGAGAGACAAAGCCAATTCCAGTAGGTAAGCTGAAACTGCTCCTGGGAGGAGGTTGGATCAGCAGTGAGCCAGTCAATTCTAAAGCCAGCTGTCGGCAGAAATCATGGGCTAGACCAAAGGGCAATGCCGTGGCAGTGTGTTTCTGCACAAGTGACTGGGGCTCAGTCGCCGGGGCTTATGGGTAAGGTGAGCCGGGCCTCGACTGACATCCGCCGAGCACTGCGAGAGAAGTTTAATCTCTGCGTGTCAGAGAAGTCTCTCTCAGCTGGGAGTGCAGCAGAGGCACAATGCAGGGGAGAGCAGAGAAGGGAGCGCGCGGCAGGAAAGGACACAGGCAGCAACGGACGAAGGCTCCTGCATAACAACATAATTTTTTGGTGTTTTTTATTCATACGCAGGAGGCCAGAGTTTCCAGGGACAGTGGTTTGCACCCAAAGGCTGCCTGCATGCATTATTAAAGGACGGTAACTGGCAACACAGCCGCATAAATAGAGATGAGCACGGGGGCACCCGAGGATCCAGGCCACCGCTCTCTCTTGATCGGCCACAAATCCACCGGCCTAACAAGATCCCCGCATGCATGCATGCAGAGCGGCCCTTCCTCAGCTGCCCTGTGATTGGCTGTTGCCTTTACACCCGACGACACCGCCACTTCTCATGGGTATTAACAAGCGTTTTTTTTTTGTGGGAGGGCAGGTGCGAGTTTGGCTAAAGGGGGCGTGGCTGAACAAATAATGGCCGCAATTACGTTAGCTAAACTATGCTCATGCGATGTGTACTGCTAGTGAGGGACATTTACTTCGGATTATTTCTAGCATCTAAGGGCGTACTTTAGGTTGGCTAATTGGTTTCAGGCCAATTAGTTTGTCCACATAATCATTCCACTGGAATATGTCCTTGATGTCCGACAAGCTACCAGATTTACGGAGTGCATCCCGTACCTTCAGATACTGAGCACGCAATTTTTTCAGCTTTTGCTGACACTGCTCAGTGGTTCTTTGATACCCACGAGTAAGTAGATAGCTCTTGTGTGTTGTATATCTAGTTGCTCCTGAATACTCTGCCATAGACCAAAGTGTTCCCTTTGAATGCTGTTTGTAATGAAACAACTGTCGCGTCGATCACTTCAGTTCCGTCCTCGGGCACGTTTGCGATCACACTGATGCGTACGACGCGCCCGAGTCCAACCACGGTTAAACGTGCCGCACCAGGACACGGTATGGAGCGATCACACTAGTCAAACGAACCGGACTTTGGGGTCAAACGAGGTCAGGCACGGTTTAACTGGGGCCCAGTGTGAGTACGCCCAAAAGAACACATCTATTTGGGCTTTCTTTTTTTTACCCTTTTCCTTACAGACGTGTGTGTGTTTTGATAGCTTTCATATTGTTTCCACTGCCAAGCCTCCGTCTATGAGGCCACACTCATAAAGTATCTGATAGATGTATACAGTTTGCCTGGAAAATTCATCCTTTCCAGGCCAGGAAAGAGGAAATGGATTTCTTTATTCACAAGAGTGAACACCTCAGCCAAACAACATACTTAAGGTTTTTGTTCACGATTGAATTATTTTAGCTATTGCCTATGTCTTTGGCTCGTGTTGGGAATTGAATCATTGCCTTTGAAACCTGATTCATTGTGGTGAGAGATTTTCTTCCCTTCATTCAATTTCAAGGACTTGGCAACCTTGCCCTATTCAAACGCACATTATTACCTTATTTTGTTGCTATAAATGAATGGTGAGGCTGAGCTAGGAAGAAAATTCCACAGTTTGTATAATATTACATCTCAAAGCAGGAGTCAAATCTATTACAGTGCCAATGGTTTGATACCAGAAACTGTGGGCTGAAGCCTATCAAAACTAGAATCAGCAGATAATATAGTTAAAAACACAATTTAAATGATTCCATAAGGCCTCCAGGCTGTGGTGTGCACGTTTGTATGACACTAGATTATATTCAAAGCCAAACCAGAACTATCCTCATAATTCAAATTAAGCACAGTATTACTGTCCTACACTACCTTTACACACACACACACACACACACACACACACACACAGTACATACTGATGACCAGAAATACATTTATAACTGTAATTCAACTTTATACTGTAATCCATAGGCCAGGGCTATTCAACTCCAGTCCTGGAGGGCTGCACCCTGCATGTTTTAGATCTCTCCCTGTTCCAACACACCTGATTCAATTGAACGGGTCGTTATTCTTGAGTTGAATATTCCTGCCCATAGGCAGTGATAAGGACAGTGAGTAGGCCTCTTTAAAAATCATATACCATTACTGTTATTACTGTATGAGACAGGTGGCTAATGGTGTTGATGATTATGAAACTCTGGGTTTCATCATACTATATAATTGCATGTTTTATAACTGCTGAAGTGTTAACCTAGCCAATCGTGTGATTGCACTGATGCAAGCGCTCAGTTGCACATATGCAAACATATTATGGGGCAAAGACACCAAACACATTTTACTGGTGATTCTGTATGCATTTTTGCATTTTTCATGTAAAAGTGCATGGCTCTCTCCCAAATAATTTAGATAGTGGCCTTATTCCGAAAATAACATAGAAGTGTTTACGTATAACCCCAGCCATTTCCAAGATGGCTGCCGAGTGGCCAGACTTGTCTATATGGTCTGTTGACCTAGGCCAGCCATCCTGAATCATTTGATGTTGCCTGCATTGCACCCAAATGCATTACCCTATGTACATAATCTGTCCGACAACAGGATGCAGGATGACATGCTCATAAATGCTGAGGGGAGCTGGGGATCCCGCTGATTATTGTCCGCATCTGAAACGCTGAGTGTTAGCAAAGGGTGATGCACTCTGACAGAATGGGGATTTACCTGCTGGGACAGCAATAGGGCTTGAGTGTTGAAGGGCGGGAGGGGAAGGGAAACATGCTAAGACGCTAGCTAGCGTAAATGGGTCACATTGAGGCACACGCTGAGGTTGGAGGATGGTCACAGTCCCAGAAGCATTATGCTGACACTCAGCTATCTGCCACAGCCCCAAGACTACTCAGTGTGAACTGGCTATATCTGCCAAATAAACAAGTTAAACAAACACTGCTGTTCTGCTGTTTTGTATACAGTAGACCAGGGGTAGCCAACACGGTGCCTGCGGGCACCTGGTCGCCCGCAGGGATGACAAGAGTCGCCCGCAGAGCATGTTCTAAAAATAGCACTATTCGCCATGGAGCGCCATCTAAAAATGGTATTTAATTGTATTGCAGCTTTTTTTTTAATTCAATAACACTTGCATTAATGTAGATTTGAAAATGACCATATTCAATTTTACATTTTCAAAACAACGTTGTATGAATTAACTGATCTCGTCTGGGCTCAAAGTTCAATATTGTCCGTGTGACAACAAACCGTCTCACTATGCTCAGACAAGCAAACGGGTGAAGCTACAGGAGCTACTGAAAAAAATAAACAAAGACAAACATGGCAGAAAGCTCAACGTAGTACTTTTGCAATGATTGTGACTAAGTTATTTTTTGTAAACAAAGTAGGCCTATCGCATTTCTCTGACTGTGGCAATGGCAAAGTGAAGCAATTTAAAGACACTTCTCTCCGATGACCAAATGGGGGCAAGTAGCCTACGATGGTTGGAAGCATGTCGGCTATGTCCGGGAACTTCACAGAGCAGCTGAACCGGGATCTGGTTATACGTGCAGGTGGTTTTAGTAGCCTATTCAATGAGAGTCCATGGACAGCAAGCAGTACCGCAGCTGATGATGTTTATCCGAATGGTGTTTGATGGAAACGGCACATGATTTGAAGATGTGACAGGTAAAGGTATTGTAAGCTAATACACTTAAAATTCGTAAAATTCAACAAACACTGTACCTCCTCGTAATTTGCTATCTTACAATCTTTCTGCATGCAAAAAAAATCTCTTGAGCTTGTGCTCCGTAAAGAGGAACATAAAGTGGCAAACATAAAATGGCGAACACCGCTCACTAGTAAAACAACGGCGCTTTGCTTCAAAATGTACTGCAATGTGTGGGGCGGTGCGGTAGAGGGATTTTGATTTGACCTCGAAGTTAGCAAGCGTTCTTTAGAACTGACCCTGCATTTAATGGTTTCCTAAAATATGTTGCAGAATGATAATTTGTACAAAATATAGATGTAGGCCTAACAGGTGTGATTTCAAACAAAATTAATCAACAAAAGTGCTCATTTATACAAAACTGTCAAGAAAGATACAATACACACAAATAACGGAGATGTGACGATAATGATGACTTTCAAATGTTCAAATGAAAAGATTTAGATTTAATAACAGAAATGGTGTTGCATGTATCTGTGTTATTATTGTGAGGAATCATTACCAGTAGCCTAACGTGATCAGATAGTCTCTTTGAATATTTATTAATAATATTATCAGTAAAGGTGAATCGTGTAAAATTCTTATTGAGGATGTTTCAAACAAGTAGCCCTTCATCATACTACATAGTACCCTTGAAGTAGTGCTCAGAAAGGTCTCCCTGCAGGAGACCTTTCGAGACCATTTCAAGACATGTCAAGTTACATCCACTGCCTTAATGAAGTCAGTTGTCTTAATTCACTTGATTTGAGCACAAAGATCACTGGCAATAAAAGATTACATTAAATGTAAATATGTCATAAAACTAAAAGGACCTTACTGTACATGAGCGTGAAAGGTTTTAAGAAAAACTGCAACTAATAAACAAAATAATTTACAGTTATATTGTAATTCCATTTTACGCCACTAGGGCACAAACAATTTGCATAATAGATGCATTATTTTTACTTACTGTGTAGTGTGTATAGGAGCAAATATCTACATCTACATGTCGCGTTGGGTGAAATAAAGACCACACAGACCTTATCTGTTGGCATGGCAATGGCACAGATAGAGGCAATATAAATAAACCATACAACTCACAAGTTGCTTTGACATTTTAGAGTGTGTGTTTGTGTGCACGGGGGAGGAATTCTGTGTCAATTAGGCAGCATCCATTTAATTACTTGTGTGTCAGTCAAGTCAGGGGGGGCGGGACATATTTTCCCTGACCCTCTCTCTCTCTCTCTCTCTCTCTCTCTCGGTTTGGCGCTCTACAAGGATATTACTGTAATGCTGGGAGGGGAAGTGATGACAGCAAGGGAGGGAGGTTATGGTTGGGGGGAGGGGATGGGGGGGTTGTGTGTGTATGTAGTGGACTGGGGGGGGAGGGGAGGGGGAGTGTTGCTACCTGCTGACCTGGTCATCCATCAAACTAGGCCCATCCACCTCCCCAGCTCCTCTCTCTCTCTCTCTCTCTCTCTCTCTCTCTCTCGCTCGCTCTGCCAGGCCCAGGATCTACACATTAATTTCTCATCTGCAGCGCCCTAATGAGCTCCGCCTGCTCGCCCACCTCTGGGACCTCGCTGATTACCAGATGGGGAAGGGGGGCCATTTGTCAATGGCAAGGGGTGGCATTTACACAGCTGACCTTGCTGCCAAGGAGAGGAAGGGGAGGGAGGGAGGGAGGGAGGGGGGTGGGAGAGGGAAGGGGAAGGGTTAGGGTGTTTGACTCCACAGTCTCCTCTGAGCGGTGCCGTGTCTGTTGATAATCTCTGCCCTGCTCGCCACTGGCTGGGCTGGGAGGAAGCCTTTATATTTTACTCCCACAGATGGTTAAAGCTGCATGGAGTTACTACGCAAACTGGCGGCCTCTCTGGCTACCAGATGCAACTGTGGCCTGGTTCCGTGGGGGCACATACACCTTACAACCATCATATGTTTGTTCTCTCCCATTAAAACGTAACGCAGCTTTAAGAAGGAGCCATACAGAGGGTTGGCTTCATTTGTATCTCGGAGGCGCGCGGCAAGTGGAGTTAGGTGGGCAGCGCAGGGGCCTCCGAGGGCGGATTTGGCGTTTGTGGTGTGGGTCCACGACACTGGCCAACCTTGGCCGAGGCTTCTGGGACTAAAGCGTTATCCATCACAGTGGCAGCCCCGAGACCCTGACCAGGGAATTTTGAGTGTGTGTGTGTGTGTCTGTGTGAAGGGGGGGCACACAAGTTGCTTGGGGAGGGTATGTGTGTGGGGGGGAAGGAACTAGTAAAAAATGTAATGCACTCTGCAGAGCGGTCATGTCATACTTGGTTATGGAAAATAATCCCAGATGCCTGTGGTGCTAAAATGGAGCTGTAATGTGCTTGCCTCCTAACCCGGCCTGACAGCTATGATGTACGACTAGCATTACCGGAAAATATCACTTCAACTAACCCATGATCCGGCTTCGCTAAGGGTCATATTATCCATGAGGAACAAATTACACCCCCCCTTTCCTTTAAGTAAATACAAATCCCCAACACTGACAGGGTACAAAGCACAAGGGGGACGGGGGGGTAGTCGGTGTGTTACCTATGACAACGCAGTGCGGAGTGACAAGGATGATAAAGTGAATGACAAATCACTGGCTGACAGGGTACTCTAGTGCAATCAGCCCCAGCCTCGGCCTGGCGAGCACCCACTCAGGCCTGTAAACACTACTCTCTTCCTTTGGGTGGTGGTGGGGGGGGGGGGGGCCACTGTCCACGGCCGGGATCGGCCTCGGACTCACGGGGCCCGGGGGACGCTGGCTCTGCTTGCACTCGGGTTGGGAGGTGACGTCTGGCTGGGTTGGGTGGCTGTCGTTCCTGGTTCTCCCATGTTCTCTCTCCCCGGCAGTGGGGGGCTTCCCTGCACGGTTCTCTGCTACTCTCCCTAGGGACGGGGCATGGCTTTCCCCGGGACAGGGGGTCTCGGGTCCTTTGTGCTACAGGGGGTCGCGGGAGGGCCTGGATTCTGGGGTTCTTGCCTG
>JAOEGT010000006.1:2405772-2420522 GCA_025447795.1 Speoplatyrhinus poulsoni | reverse complement strand
AATCCAGTCATACTACTCTGGTGAAATAAGAACATTTCAGGTTGAGAAGCGGCACAGGACAAATACGACCTGACACTTAGTACTACGGTTTTGTTGATAGGAGCGGTGTTCGCCACTTTGTTTATGTTCCAATTTACGGAGTCAGGGCTCTGTAGAAGTTTTCGTATTCTTTTTTCAACATGAACAGAGAACATTAAGATAGAGAAATGCAAGACGATATTTGTTGAATTTGAAAATAAGTGTATTAGCTTTCAATAGCTGTCAATTCCTCTAAGTAAAAGCTCATATCCTGTGCATATCCCTTCATACTGTATATTCCATAAATTCAATGTAAAGGTCCCTACTATGGACTATTTCCAGCAGCGCTGAAGCTAGAATTTGTGTGAACCTTAGTTTGCACCGAACTACAGTATCAAAGTATAACAGTCTGTGATTAACTGACTTTGAGAGGTGATTTAAAAGCATCTGAAAGTGTGAACTTTTCTACTTCCAATGGTGTAAAAATAGTTCTGAAAAATGCATATTACTCATAAAGTACAGGTCACATAAAAACCACGATGTAACATAATAAAATAGATGTGCTTGACATTTCCAGAGATATAAATCTGTATGCTGCAAAGCTTAATTCAAATGCTGAATAAAACCATTTCAGTTAACAATTCAAGTCATATAAAGTCCCTGGACGCTGTTTTAAGGACCCCAGCAGATGGCATAAACATTTGGCACAGAAAAATATCTGTTCTAAATAGTCTTGGCAAATCTACAGGCAAGAGGCAAAAGTTCATGCCAAATACTGAATTTCACCCAAAACAAAAAAAAAACTAGCCATTGGAAAAAGAAAGACTAAGGCTGTGTTTACATGTAACTTCTTTTTTTTTTTATTAAAAGCGCTGGCCTGGGAATTTTTCATGTAGAAAAAAAAGCAGCTGAAATGGTTGTTCCAGTTGTTACGGGAAACACCAGGTCTCACTACGCACTTGTCGAAACTGGTCAACTGTCGAAAAAGCGGATGATGTAGGGTGTTTTCTTCTGAGAAGTTAACCTTTTTTAATCTGAAAAAGAAGCCCAGAGCTGCCGAAAAAAGCATGTGCGGTAGCGCTTCAATTCAGCTCCTATGGCGATTTTAAAACATGGTCCGCTTGATAGGGTTAATAATAATGTAAAAAAAAAAGAGAGCGCGACAGCTTACAAAAAGAAGTTGTGTCTGAATGCGAGCTAAAGGAATAACATTGACAAGACCAAATTACAGTTAATGCCGGACATGTGACACAGTCTGGTCGGTATGAATCACATTTACTGTGGGACTATGCGGTTTTACTCAGTCCTAGATAATCACCGTCACAATAACATTGAGTGAATGGGATAAACAAGGTTCTGCTTCAGATCAAGAAACAATCTACAGCTCTCTGGGACGATCAGAGACTCTCTGTCCTGATCTGGTGTGGAGGATTGGCCAGCAAACATCCTTTAGTCAAGGGCCAAGAGATTAGGTGCAAAGACATTTTGCTGAGAGTGGAAACACATTTAAGATGTTACAGGATCACATTGGGGGATTTGGAATCAATAACACAGCTGCCAGATAGGGTCATGATGACAAAAAGCGAAAGCTCATATTCTGTGCATATCCCTTCATACTGTATATTCCAAAAAAAACAAGAAATCTACGATCGTTGTGTTAAAGTCTTGTAGGTGTGAAGAAATACAATAATCGCAGGCAGGAAGGCAAGAGCTTGGAGCGCAAACCAGTGGAGTATGATAAGACAAAGGGTGATTGGCAGAAGATGCAACTTTACCGGCAATAATATCTCTCTCCGGGCCTAGACAGCAAGAAGAGATTATCAATCATTCTCCACAATCTTGCTTTTGTATCCTTTTCTGGTCATGCTCAATTGTTTTACATCGGCTGAAACAGTTTGTTGTGATCGGTGAAAGAAAACAAGCTTCGCTTCATGTTAGGAGGGAGTAAGACAGAGCGCCGCCTCCGACATCACATCAACTGTCAACGGCTATGCCTCGTTTTTTTTTTCGCTTTGTTATTCATCCACGGCCTTGAAGAGCTTACTGCCAGAATATGACTTTCTATCAAATGCTGAAGCACTGACATGCTGGGCTCCAGCATGAGATATGGGGTGATGGCTTGAGGGAAGAATAACAAAGGGGAAGAGACCTTTTAACGCCAAGCCCAACATAGCCCTTTCATGTTGGGCTTGTTGTGAGCAATATTAGGCCCCTGCTCACGTCACAGTTGACCTCTCCTTTGAAGTAAAATGAGGGAAAATGTCTGGTAATTTACTACCACAAAGATATAGCCTCCCTCTTCAAGTACAGCTGAACATACGTATTGTTAGACTGCACAAAACACATCAAATAAAACATAAATAAGAAAAGGTACCTGACAAATGCTGTCTTTTCCCTGGCCCAAAATACACTTATAATACAGAGACAGCACCTGAGGGAAAAACATGTCTATGAACCTGACGTTAAAGACCGTCCAAGGACGTTATATCCCAAGCGTTAGATTGCTTTCACATCAGATGATTAGCCTCATCCATGCTAATTACAGTGAATGGAAACTAATTAAGAGGAGCTATGCTCCGACTAATGAGGATTTGGGGGTCCCTCCATTTTAGGACATCATTTGCTCTGTACTACCACAATTCCGAGTACTACTCTCCTTAAAACTCCTCATCCACCCTATTTATGTGTATTACACAATCTAGGCAGTAATAGGATGGGCAATTAACTCCTCAGTTGGACAAACAGGAGGAATATCTACTACCATGGCTAGTGAATGCACATTTTTCAGCAAAATCAACAGGGTATTAGATATGGATGCTGGGTTTCGATAAAGATAGTCTCCATCCTCTTTTTTCCAACACTTTTCCCCATGGTATGTCCTAATGCTGTGCACAGCACTAGCACGGCTCTAACGAGGAGCTCTAAGAGGCACTGGCTTGCTCTCGTAGAAGAGCGCCAACCACCTCAGCAGGTATGGTATCAGCTTCACCTGCCACTACCTAGGCTCTTGTGGGGAAGGAGGGTGTAAGGTTGCCTGGGCAGGACCCATGGCTCTAAACTGCTGAGCTGTTAAACAAAGGTTCCACCTGGCCAGAAAGGGGCTTTTCCTGCCCAGGTAGACAGGAAGGTAATTAGGCCAGGAGAACATGCCAAATGCTAGCTCTCAGAATGCCACTCCACACGATATGCAAACTTCTGGACCACTGGCCGGCCTGAGAAGGCACTTGCACCTGAGAAGGCGCTAACCCAATGCAAAAACTCAAAATAACAGTATGAATGCCTGTGTGTGAAGTAACCACGAATGCCTGTCTATCTCACACAGTGAAGAAGTGTTTGAAATATTGTGCCATCACGCAGGGAATTATAAATTATTAAAATCGTATTAGCAATGCAAAAAACAAACTACTTCTTGACAATTCCCCTAGATTCCTAGATTAATCCCAATGGCTAATCTGTATGCAAGCATGCTGCTCCTTCTCAGCATGAACCAGTCCTTGCTACCAGCAGTGCTTTCCATTAATTCTCAGGTTTGTACCATATCGTATCTCAACAAACTTGAGTTTGAGAAAAACATTTAAATGCATTTGTGTACAAGTGAATGTGGACAGCGTCACTCACACAACGATAACACTGGTCAACAAATTTTAACAAAAGTCATGTTACTGAAATAAAATGTGTAATTTCTTATCAATTTCTATGTGCTCAACACGAATATGACAGTCAAATTGCTAAATTGGCTCTAGTTTTTTTGTAATCTGCAATAAATTAATGTAATTAGCATTACTGTTCTGTATTGTACCTAAATGGATAAAATAATAACACATACATACAGATACTGTTACATAGTTTTATGTAACAGTAGCTGTAACTGTCTCGCACAAAGTCTGAAATATTTTAAATGCTCAACCTTTCCGACTGGGCTTTATACAGTATAGTACACTGCTGACGTCAGCTTACTTCAGCAGCGGCCTGGCAGTAGTATTGCATTGCATCAGAAAATGATGCAATCAACTCTGGATGATGTGTGCATGATGGTATCATGCAATGCGATGCGATGCAATATTACATCATTCTAGGCTTATTTAGGATGTGGTTGCAGTCCTACTGGATAAATGAAAAATTAACAATATGAAATATCTTCAAAACGAGAGCCAATAAAACATTGTCATGGTTATATTCGTGTTCAGCACACCAAGATACTACATTAGGGCCTTTTTAAGTCAGTAACGATTTCACTGTTGGCCAGTGTAACCCGCAATTCATCACATAAGCCAACAAATCCTTGCTTAGACAAACAGACGTCGACACAAACGCATTCAAGCATACACATGTACCTCTGGCTGGCTTCACAAAAGGAGCCCAGGTTTATAATTAGGCATGTGAGCTGCAATCAGAGCCGAGTGACAATACATCTCCGGTGACTTGTTTTGCTAACCTCTGTGAGGCCACAGGCAGAGGTCCACTTACCCTGTCAGAACGAGCCCACCACTGAAATCAAAACACTGAAATCACTCCATTCTGCCGCAGTGCCACTGATTAAAATGCGCGGTGTGTAGAGTGCAATTTGCTAAATTACAAGTATTTTGCACATGTAAATATAGTTTAATTACTGCAATTAAAGAAGATTATGGGAGATTGGCAGACGGGGAATGTAATGTTGTTTTAATTAGAGTTTGAATGCACTGTAACACAAACAGAATGTTAACCCCTCAGAACGGAATGGATTGTTAGGCCCTGACAAATTGTATCCTGATGTTGCTTGCTCAAAGCTTATAATCACCTGCAGTTACAACGTGTAACAGAAAGGAGAGAGAGAGAGAAAGCGAGAGAAAGAGAGGGTGGGTATGAGAAATATGACAAATTACAGTCAAGAAATGGAAAAAGTGAGGGACAATATGAATACGGAGCGAATGAAAAACAGATGGAGCTCTATTCAGCCATGCTGCTCTTGGAGTTGCAGAGGCTGTTTTAGGATGACAAGTTAAAACATTTTGACAACAGTTAATATGGCATTAGAGCCAATTAAATTGGATTTAGACTCAAAGATCAATCACAGACAATTTGAAACAGCCCTCATGCTTGGGAGCGGAGCCTCAAAGTACAACTAACAAAAGGCCTTGGAGGGAAGTCAAGGCTAAGCCAAGGAAAATAACAAACTAAATGACGAGACTTCAAGGAAAAATAAATGCCTCACGACAAATATAAAAGACACAGATCAACAAGCTTAAGCCTATAATAGATTACAAAGGTGGACTGACATAATACAGTGTAGCAATTCCAGTCAGAGCCATCTGAAGAAAAAAAACACGTACAGTAAGTGCACACATACAGTAATGTGTATGTGTCCATTTTTGCTGGGCCGACACTGTATCTCACACTGAGGGATTCTGAGGTCAATTACCAGCCGTCTCTACAACATATGGCTGTATAGAAACATTTATTACATTCCACTCGACTGCCTATTTATTACAAATTCTAATAGAAAGTTCTAGTAACGCCCTTACTTCAGGCCTAGCTATAAAGACTGCCTTTGCAAAAGCTATATAAAAGGGCTTACTCTCTCTTAAACTCCTTACCATGCAGTATTTGGAAACCTAACTTTGTTCTTGTTAGGCAGATCAATGGCATTAATTTACAAAATGGGGGAAAATGTCACCTTTCATCCTTTTAAAGTGAAGTTCAGCAATGGAGGCAAATTAAAGAGAGCGGTCTCTGTTTTCCACACCTATTAGTAGAAATAGGTGTCAAAGGAGACCTGACCTACCCATTTTAATTACCGCATGAAACAAATGCAGCTAGTGAGATGAATGGCTACATTCAGAGAGGCTGTGTCTGGCTAGCCTCGCGAGATGGTCCCGCGATGACAGCCAGACACAGCTTCAGTTTAATTTCTTTGTGAGAATCAGTCTGGAAAGCATAGAAATTATTTTGAACGTGTCCGAGTAGCAACTGAACTTACCAATCAGCATCGTGTTGATAGCTATACGGGCGATGTTAAGCTGTGCTGACAACGTAAATTACCAGTCGGTTAATCCAATCAACTGCCAGGTATTGTTTTTGAAAGTACCTGCCCTTTACAGTTTCAATGGATGGCTCCCCAGATGGACTTGTGACAACAATTAATCTGGCATGTCAGGTTAGTGTCTGGCAGTTAACCACTGCAAGGCCCAACCAAATGAATGGCAGCGAGTTTTCTCACGCACGCACACACACGCGCACGCACACGCACACACACACACAGACACAATAGCATCCTCCAAAATTCTAGTGAATTATGGTGAAAATAAACAAATTAATATATGTGATGAGTTAAAGGCATAGTGAGTACTTCTGGACACTGAAAGGCAAACCGATTCAGTAGAGTGTCCCCTGTAAGTGCAAATCTAGTCTAATCACAGGAGTCCAAACAACTACTAACCTGTACTGTATATCCTGCACATAATACCCTATATATACAGTACTGTATACTGCAGAACTATTCAATTCCTGGATAGCCACTGCCTTGCATGCTTTCAATGTCTCCTTCCAACACACCTGTAGTATACCTGTACTGTACATACATAGAAGATAATTTAGAAATGATCACTATGACATACCGCAATTATCATTACCATATTATGTTTGTAAAATAGAAGTTCAATAAAAATTTAATTTGTATATAAATTCAAGTATTTTCAATAAGCAATCATGAAAGTCCTAATACAATTTCCAAATAAAATAGTATCAATTAATACTGTATACTGATTAACACAAGGCGGCCCTATCTTACAACCGGCGCAATGCAGCGCAAAGCTGGAATGCAGGTCTTTTCAGACTGACGCAGTTGTCATTTTCCCGTCCAGCGCAGACATTGTTTAAATAGCAAATGTACTTGCGCCCATTTGAGCGCCCGTAGGTGTGTTGGTCTAAACATGAGGTGTGGTCTAGTGCATTGCTGACGCATTGCTATCTTGATGCAGCAGAATGTGATTGCACGATTGACCAGCAAAACTTGGTCTAAAGTCAACGCGAGGCGCCTTATAAAAATAGCATCGCCTATGGCAGGTGGACAAGGCGCGTACACTGCTTGTTACACATACCGGGACGTGCAGGAGCACACAAAGGATTCAAAAAGTAAATGTGTAACCAACACATTATTTAGGGATCTCGCTATTGCCTAGATTGTCTGCTCCAGTGTTTTCACAAACCTGCCGGTATAATAGCGATCTGTCCATGATGCAAGCGCACCTGGATTTTTTAAGGAAGTGGGAGATGACACTCTGATTGGTTCATTGTATGTTACGCCCAAAACACACACAGAAATAATTTAAAGAGTAAGTACAACCCTTTTGAACCATGTGCCCGGCGCACTGACTTTTTATATGCCGTTAAAATAACAAACGTGGATTTGGACACACCCTAAATGTAATTTGCGCCTTGCCTTAGGCTTAGACCGTGTGCTTAGATAGTTAAAATAGGGCCCAAGATGTTACCATTTTAAAATCAGATATAAAATCACTAAATTAAATGAATGACAGAATGTGTAACAGACTAAATTAAGCATGGAAAAAAAGGTCACACGAGCCAAGTCAAGTCCCGTCAATCAGTACTTTTTGTAAATAACGCCGGTGTCTAAATGGTCACATTTGCTAGTGTAAAACTGAAACTGTAGTTGAGGCACAGTGGCTCCGGTTCTCACGGATTTCCACCAAAATAAAAGTAATATGTGTTGCTAAGAAACCCCTGGACATCTATCAAGAGCTCCACCAATGTGCCTCCTCGGCTGCACACAGCTATTTTTTCAACCTCTTCTTCATAAGGTCTTGTGAAAATGATGAACAGATCACAGGGCAGTACAAGGGGAAAAAAGCCATTGAGTAGTCAGTGGGTTAAGGAAACTTTAACATCCAAAGTCTTTAAATTGTCACATAAGTCAGTGGCTTTTAGACAAATTGAACAAAATGGATCCTTTCAGCGGCGCCGGTGAAGGAGCATGTCAGCTCGGGGCACGAAGGGGCCCCTGTGAAAAAAGATCTGAATGGCTGCATTATCCTCTCTGTGGCTCCACCATCCAAAGGCCCATTTCACACCTACCACCACCTGTTATTAGGTCTCTCACAGTTCTTACTGGAGGTTACTGATGCCTGCCACTGCATTGAAAGGAGGAAGAAAAAACACTAAACAGGCATGGCAATTCCGATTGAAGACAAAAGCCCTTTAACCTCTCCCAGCCCTTGCTTCACTTTCTCCACACCGAGAAGCGTTACAGCGATTTTCCTCGCAAGCAGGAGGCGGAGAGGTGCGTGGGTCTGAAGGATACAGTCCTTGAACAAATCACATTCTAAATCTATTCTGTACTTTATGTCTCGCGCCCACTCGTTCTACGGGCTCCATATTGCTTCTGGGAACTTACAGTACCAAGAAGCCATCTCCGGCTAATGATGAAGACACGTCACTAATAGTAAGCCTGGAGATACACAGAGTAGGAAGAAAAACAACCGTGACAAGTGTAAGCAGCTCATTTACAGCATCGCCCACGAAGGCCCACACATCTCAAATGATTCCCTTCCTAACTCAAGGAGACTTCGTGGCCTAACAAGAGCCCCTTCATGCTCGTGTAATGTGATTATGGCGCTATGTGCAGTTGCATGTCGGACCCGTCTGCCTCCCTAGTCCTTCCATCAGACACTATCTAATTGAATCGCCAACTCAATTCAAAAGAATTAGTCACGTGTGTAATTAAGACGATTCATCATGTTCAGTTAACCAAAACAGATTTTAAAAAACATCAAACATCTTCAATTGACTTTGGCATGTCATTAACCAGGTAACTCAGTTTGTCCTCAAATAGAAACACTAAGGACAAATGAGCCCCCAGAAGACTACTGTAAAACATCTGAAAAGCCAGAGAAATATTAAATATGCCCAGACAATTATTGGGGAAGAAAAGCATGGTCAATTGAGTCTAATATACAGTTCCCAAAACATAGCTCCCCTGCTTTGACAGGTTCATTTCTTAGATGTACTATTTCAAAGCAAAATGGACATTATCATTAGTTAAATGGCTGTGAAGCAATTTAGAGGAGTCAAGGTCAATATCTGATACATTACTCCTGAGAAATTACACACAGATAGAGACAGGGCAGGACTTCAGCAGCATGTCATATCATTCCCAAGCACCGTCATGTCCTAGACGTGGTCCGTAAGAGGCCGGTTGTTCACGCGAATCAGGCTCACCATGACAACTGAGCTCAGAGATGAGATGACGGGGATGGAAAGGAGGAATCATTCTCTGGCTGTGAGGTCTTTGAGACTCATTCTCAACTTTAAACTGCTGAGATCAAAGTCCAGCCATGGGCAAAGCACACCGAGTCTGCTCGTACTGTAAGGTCTGTATGGTTTATCCTGATTGTTTCTTTCAACATTTTATTGCACTTCTCTCATCTTGGCTACAGCGCACAGCTCATGGAAATCCACATTCCAAACAGACTATTTACATCTATAACTGCTTTTACATATTTAACTGTACACAGGTACATTTTCAGATGGATTTATATTGATGAGGTTGAACTTACAATACAGTATGATGACTAGTGGGATGCGGTACAGTGGGCAGTGTGCAATCTGTCGGTTGATGGAAATCTGTGCGTGAATACATAGTGGGACAGGGCCTTACACCTGTAAATAAAGGCAGGTTGAAAGACGGGCCCATATACTTTCATATTCTAAGTGGGGCCAGGCAGTGCAGCATCCCTTATGTGGGCTCTCAGTTTGTGTGGAGGTTATGACACAGCACAAGGAGACTGTGTCCATGGAAATGGCAGACGTGTGATCCTTAAGACTCAAAAGGTCTGTGGAAGTTAACCTTGCATCCAGCTCAATTCCCCTGAATAAAACCTGGGATAACAATCAGGGAGAAGGGGGGGGGGGATTCTATAGATAGCCTGACCCTGAGGCTAGATGGGGTTGTGCTAGTGTGGTCCAGGTGGTGTGTTCAAACATAGCAGACATTTGAAAACATAGTCAAACTGTTTTTCTGAGGAGGTAGTTCTCACCAAACACACATTGACGCTGGATAAAGGGTGACAGTTTAAATTTAATAATTTTAGAATCTTTACACAAAACACTCCAGAGTCACATTGAAAGCAAACGTTCGACTCAGATTGCCAATCATGAACGCAGCTTTGGTTTGGTGGAAATCTCCAGGTGAACGACGCCAAACTCTAGGACATGACATGAAGTCATAGAATTGCATCAAGAATTGCATCAAGGTTAATTCTCCCGAATGTTACTACTACAACAGACTGCATCATGTAGCAGAAACATTTCTCATAAAAAGTGTTTTAACTTTGTTCAGAGCTTGGAAAGTAGTGAGATATAGCAGTGACACAAGGACAATTAATAATATTTAGTATTGTGTAACCAGATCCACAATGCACTTGGTTAATAGGGTCTGGGCACGTTCCATTGGGAAGTGTTCGCAGTAGATGCCTCATACTGGGCGTATATGCATCCTACTGGGCGTATATGCCTCCTACTGGGCGTAGTTTTCAGGTTAATTTAAACTATTACACAGCCTTTAACCAAACGGCATAGCTATACCTGTATCGCTTCATCTAGCTCTACCACCATTTCCAAACAAATGCTTGACTTCGACATCATCTCACTTATCCGCTCCACTGCTCTCTGATTGGTCTGCCAGCAAAGTGGTTGTGCAAATGTTCAACTGAACAGAATTTCCAGACTATATTCTCGACGAAAATTGAGCTGAGCAGAGCCAGACTAGGAGGACACTAGCCTGGTGTAACCAGACTTACAAGGTCTGGACACGCTCTATTGGGAAGCATGAACTACCTACTGTGCCTCTGATTGATTTTGAAGCTATTGGACAGCGTTTAGCCAATCGGCGTTGCTACAACTGTTTGATCTCCTCATCTACCATTTCGAAAACACGCTTGACTTCAACATCATCCCACTAACCCACCCTGATTGGTCCACCTACAGTATGGCTGAGTGAACGCTAATGCGGACAGGGTTTCCAGACTATAATCTCAGTAAAAACATTTGAGCTGAGAGCAATATTCGGGCGGAGCCAGGCTAGGAAGACCCAGCAAGACAGTGAATCCTGGCCCTGTGGGGACACGTGTGAACACGGGACCTAACCACTTCACTGTCTCTGGGCATCCATTGCATCAGTGTAGTACAACTCTGATTATACTGTTTGTTAGTGTTTGTTGCCTGCATTAGCCCCTGGAGGGAGAGAAAAGGAAACCACACAGCATTAAGAACACATGGGAGTCCCATCTGTTCACTGTTGACTGGGCCCCCCTCACCAAAAATATGTCCCCCATTAGCAGGAGCATGGCAATTATGTGAAAAACGGTGCAAAAATGTCTAGTTGTGTGTGTGTGTACTGTGTGTGTACTATGTGTACTCTAGAGGGGGAACGCTGAGTGAATTTGCCATAACCTAGTGCATTAAAGCAACAACCACACAAACAGACAGCTGCACTCTCGGGACAGTCTGCAATCAGGCTGTGCACAACTGCTTCTGTCCTTCAACAGGCAATTAACACTGAGTCTATTATAGCTCCCAGGGGATCTCCCGGGTAGGTAGGTAGGTCAGGAAAGGCAGCCTCCCAAAGGCCTGTGGCTAGAAAGAAAACAGAAGGGCTGGCTATGATGGGGGATGGAAGAGGGTTGTCAGCTGCCTCCGACCAAATGGAGTGGAAAGCAGGAGCAATTTGTCACCCGCGAGCTATTCACTAGAGGCAGGCTGCAGCATTTTGCCAGTGGCCAGGGGTTTGTGTCAGCAACGTGGGGCATAAATTAAAAGAACCGCAGAGACTCCATGGTGCAGCCGTGGCCTTTCTAAAGCACCCCTGGCCCTAGCAGATCCCGTCAAGACTTCTACAGCAGAGATGTTTTCCCCCAGGTCAGATCCGTCACAACTCATAAATGTTTCAAGGCCTTTGCTCCTGTTTCTTTTGATCCCGGCGTAAGCCGAGGAGACCTTGTTCACACTGTGCAATGCAACACCCTCTTCCTCTACAGGGAGTTCACGTCCAGCATGTTTTCAAGGCCCTGCCCGGCTCTATTTCCTCCTCACATCCCAGGGAGTTTCACTGGCTTCAATATGGCAAAGCTTTTGAGTCTGTGTCCCGAAATGAGCAACATACGTTTCAGTCTGCATTTACGACGGGTAAATACATAGAGTTTGAAAGAGTTCTCGTTGTATTCCTGGTTTATTTTGTATGCACACAAAGCTGTTTCATTCCTCCAATGGATTTTTTTGTTGGCAAGTAAAAAAGTGAGAATGAGAAAGACAAAGCAGACTTGGACTGGGTACAAGGAGGAGCTTAACTATTTCACCATTGGGGCACCAGGGAAAATCCATTCTTGGCACAGGAAGCTGCCACTACTTAGCCTGCATTTCAATAAGGGAATCTGTACTTAGTCTCTGGAAACTCCCCAAACAGCCTGTCATTAAACAGATCATTAAATCAAAAGTACGGTTATTTTATGTGGATGAGATACAAACTGACAGAAGCAGGAACTCTGTGCTACATTTATCAGGTGAGGTGTTGCATAGTTCCTTGTGAGTGCATGTGGACAAAATGTCCTCTACTGAAGATATTACACATTCATCCTATAACTCTCACCACAGATGCTTCTGATGCTTGTAGTAGCATGGATTTGTGTAACCTATAGGACTATGTATTGGCTAGAATCTGGCGATACAATACGTATCACAATACAGGGGCAGCGATGCAATATATTGCGTTATATTATAAGCAATGCGATATATTGTGATTTTTAATTTGTGTAAAACTGTCATAGTATTGCTAATGTGTGGCACCGCTGCAAACAATTACAGAAGCACTTAAGCTGGCCCCACACTACAGAATTTTTAGCCCGATTGTGGGTCCGATTTGCCCCTCCCGACAATCGCGAGGGGCAAGATGAACCGATCATCTGCCCAAATGTTCCTGTAGTGTGAAGTGTTGACAGACCGAATATTATCGTTGCCGACTGCTCGGAGGCTCCCAAAATTTGAATCGTAAATATCCAACAGGTTTGATATTTAGGGTACAGCGATTTGAACGCCAGCATTATCTCGCAATAGCCATTGAGACATGAGCTGACACAACAACGTCGCCATAGATACTAGCAACCATGTAGGGTACATAGCTTCCGTGGCTGTAGCCTACATTCCAGATCGGGCTGCAAAATTAAAAAAACAAGTCAAGATTTTTGTTTTCTCAGCCATGAGTTGACTTCATACAGAGTTTTGTTTCTCTGTTCAAGATATATAGCACACTCGTTCTACTACGGCAACGGCGATCTGTGTACTGACGGCATGATTGACAGTCCACCTCGCTGTCTGTTTTGCTCACGTTTGATGCAAGTTTCTGTGAGATCCCATGTCCTTGGAGTTGTCACTCTGAAATAGTTTGGCATAATCACCAAGTGTATGGTCCTGCAACTTGTCTGAATAGTCTAGTGTGTGGTTATGTAGGATGAAAATATAACAAATCGGTCAAATCTGTCATTATGTCTGTGGTACCCAACGTTTTTAAAACGTTAAGATTAGAAAATCTTGTAGTGTGTGGCCAGCTTTATGTAAACTTGCTCAGGGACTTCAAATGGAAATTAGCTTTAAGATAAATGGTAACAAGCATGTTTCCTCTCACCTGAGGTTAATGTATTTTGTACATGGTCACTTTTACAAATAAATTGAGTTAGTTTTTTTATCGATTCCGTTATTTACAGAATTGATACAGGTTAATGCTTGGTAGTTATAAAGCAGATGATTGTCTCTTTTGGATTATGTGTTATTATTTGTATATGTTCCTCAAACTGCAAAATTCAATGTATTGGCCACTTCTTAGCAAGGAACACTAGATTTGGATGTTTCCACAAACATAATGAATATTGCATCTTCAAACCTCTACTTTACAAAAAGACTATACATTCAGTGCATTAGGAGAGAGTCATGTTTCCATCACTGATCATTGACTGTGGTTTAGGAAATAAATAAAGCACTTTTTAAAGCCAAATTGCCTTTTGTGCATTACAAAGACAACTCATACTAACAAAAGCATTGTTCAACAGAGTGGCTTTTAAGTTATAAATGTAGCTACAGTGCAAGTTTGCAGTATTTGATGCCAAGGCCATTAGCTGATGGCTCTGTGGAAGTTTTACATTAAGATCAGTGAAGGGACTGCTTCACCAAAGTGCTGTAATCGAAAATGTATCAACACCACATTAGGTGATTTCAAAAGAGTGTGCACTCAACCCAAGGTAGTGCACTCCTGTATAACACAACTGGCAGGCTGAGTGGAAAGCTGTAAAGCTATACCTCCGTTTATATTTACTCACATATTTTAATATTAGGGGCATGGCACCGGTCTTTCAGTGTAGCACATTTATTGATCTACTGTCAGCACTCTTGGTAGTTTGTTACCGTGACAACTACTGGGTGTTTTTCTCAATTCAACATGTACCTCTCAACAGTCTTGAATGTTTTGCAATATAAGCCAATGCACTGGTTTAATACCGACTCTTATATGATGTAACGCTGCGGTGGAGGCGAGTGCAAACAAACGAAAAGAAAACAACGGATATGGTGCCAAAACCCACGAGCCCTCGGCTCGTCTTTAATACAAACAAAAAGAAAACAAAACAGCACAGGAAACAACGTGACAAGGACAATAACCCACACCCCTCCCCGTAGTCCCCGGTCTTTTAAGC
>JAOEGT010000006.1:2387482-2405672 GCA_025447795.1 Speoplatyrhinus poulsoni | reverse complement strand
ACACATATATATATATATATATATATATATATACACACACACACATATACACATATATATACACACACACACACATACATACATATACACACACACACACATACATACATACATACATACATATACATACATACATACATACATACATATATATATATATATATACACACACACACACCCCTGGAACGCCACATACATCATACCCCTGTATGTGTGTGTGTGTGGGGGGGGGGGCTTTAATATGATCATGTCACACAGGGGTTAAGCGGTGACTTTTAGCTTCCCGTATCACCCCCCAGCCCCCTACCCCTCCTTCCAACCCCCACCCCCAAATGCCCGGCGGCGTCCACTGACGCAGACTCATCTTTCTGGCTCTTTAATGTGGAGAATTTCTTAGGGGAGCGCGAGGCCTAATTAGAGGAATTGATAACCCCGCTGCTCATTAACGAGGCCAATACATTTCAAAGTCATTAAAGATAACCACGGCAATAAGTCTGGCTATAAGCATCACTAGGAAGCATAGAAGGCGGATGGGGGAGGTAAGGGATGGGGGGTTATTGGGTGGTGACGGGGGGTAGGCAATTCTTGCTCAGTCAACTGTAAACGCTTCGTTATTGGAATGCTTAAAACAGGCAGTGTGGGAGAGAAATTACACGGCCAAATCTCCCTCTTTCCTGCGAGTTAATGAAGAATTAGGGTTCCCATTTGCCGAATTAGGCGGTTCACGGGAGGTCCGGGCACCGTGGAAAGTGTGTTTGACAGCACTGTCAATTTAGCCACAGTAACAGCTCACGGGCCCGTGGCAGAACATCATTCACATCTGTCACAACCACTTATCTTTCTCATTGTCACCAAACCAACAAAATTCAGGTCAAGAATTATTTTCCCCTCACTTGCCTCTCTTCATTACAATTTTCCACAGCAAGCTGGAGGTAAATGGCTGTAGAGAGTCTATTCCTTAAGAGCATAAATCTTGACACATTTTCCGTTACTTTCTGCTATATTGATGTTTAATGCATGAGAGAGTCGCTTAAAAACCCATTCAGCTAGCTGGCCACATGCGGAATAAGTCATGGATTGATCATCTGTTTTGTGATTTGCAATAATACTGTCCCCTATCACATTTCAGTTTACATGTCATCCAGCAAGACTGGGTTTGATGGTGGTTAGAAACGTTTAGGGCAACAGTCCATATTCTCTGTGTATATTTAACTAAATGTATACATTATCGCAATTAAGTCATATTTTACAATTATTTTCCCATTTATTTCCTCCACCCAAAACCACCCTGGTGAGTCACAGTAATGTGTCAACATGGCCTCTCTGTCTCAAAAATAACCAGTCACAAAGGCGGCCTATTACAAAGCACATTACTCATGGTTCTCCAAAAACATTGCAGCAGGATTGTGACGGGTCAAGGACCTAGCCCGCAAAGTTAATAGCTCCAGTGTGAAAAGATGCTGTGTGCCTTGTGTAATCTGGGCTGCTTACGCCTTGGCCAATGATCTGTCCTGACAGACAATGATCTGTCCTGACAGACAATGATCTGATAATGTCCATCAAGGGCACTCATTGCAAAGCTCTTTCACAGAAGCTATAAAACAACTATGAGTCCAGTAGTCTACAACAGTGGTTCTCAAATTGGGGGTCAGGACCACCCGGGGAGTCTCGAGACACAGCGGAGGGGTCACAAGATGGTTTTCAGAAATGAAATAACATTTTAAAATTTTAAATTTTCAAATGATTATAAGTAGCATAATCTTAGCCATAATTGTTAGTAGTACAGTTTATACACTACATTATGTATTCTGCTACTAGACTATAATAAAATACTATCAAATAACATCATGGCTATTATGTTTCTACCACCTCTGGGGATAGCGGGGGTCTCTGGTACTGTTATTTTGGGGGGTCGCGAGCTGATTCGTTTTAGAACCACTGGTCTACAATACGGACTGCCAACCAGGCTTAACAAACGTTAGGAACTACAGTATACAGTATCTGCACATAAACAATGTACTGTGGGAACAGCAAATAACGTTACGTTTTAAACAGGTTGGCCTTAGGGCCATTCGTGGCTTTCAGAGCAGCACTCAGTGTGTTGTAATTAACCGAAGCGATCCGAAGAAAGGCCTGTCCTGATTGGACAGATAATTAGCCTCGTTAAGCAAAGCCACCACAGAGCATCGCCACATTGCCGTTCTCTATTAATTACAGCCTCAAAACACGTGTAAGGGGTACAGCATGGTGTCGAGGTACGTTAGATGCAGTTGGCTTATCCATTGTAGCAAATATTTCATTTGGTTGTCGTTCTGCTCCCCTTGAAAGAGAAAAGGATGAGCGTGGATGTAAAGACACTGTAGCAACATTAAAGTAGTGCAAGGCCTTCAAATAGAATTATTCATCAAAGGAAACTGTGATACAGTATTTAGGTAACCAGGTTTTAGAAAGGGATGGATGACTTTGAATAACTTTTAATAGCCATGTAGGCAGAAGATAGCTGATCAGGATAGCATGATGGAATATAATTATTAAATATAACTGTTGTTTTTTATGTTTGATGTTTATTCCTCCAGCTACAAAACAAAATCAAATGATGGCACAGGGTAGTATTTCTACACGGTTAGGGGTGTCTTTCAATTATTTTACGCTATTGTGAAGGGAGGAATGGATGTAGGCGTGTGTAAACCCAATTAAATACTAAATACCACAGCATTCCTGTAAACATCAAAGTTCCTTGTATAAAAATATTTTTATATGACACCCCATTTCTACAATGCATCTACCAAGGTATATTTGTGTCGTTAGTTGCTACAAAACAAGTGGTAAAGTGGTAAAATGGCATATTGCATGAAATGATAACATTCCAAAAGGGAATGGTAAACTTAATTCAACTCAAGAATCGCTGTTGCAATGAAACATTACACTGTATCCATCAAACAACATCAACCACTGCCTAAACGTTTACTACTTCCTTTGGAGTCAAAATGTCTGGCCTCCACAATCACCTTGGTAACAGCTATGATTTTCACATATACTGGATGTCAGACCCACTTAGACCCTTTACATATGACAGGCAAGATTTACTTGAACGCCAGGCCACACGCCACCATGCAGCGTGAAAACCAACCTTGACGAAGCATAACAACACTGCCAACTGAAATACAGTAACTCAACTCAATGTGACAAATTGCAATAAAAGACATTTAAACATTGACACGGTGTCCTTTAAGTAATGTTACACACTTTAATGTACACAATACAAAACATTTCTGCTTATACTGCAATCACTGCTGCTATAGAATTACCAATGTATAGAATACAATATGACTAATAACACATACAGTACAATGCTAATTAAAATTGGTGTAACCTGCTCTCTCTATGAGCAAAGTTATATTATACTATTTATATTATAATATTAACATAGTGAGCTTTAATTTATACAGTATACTTTTCATTAATTGTATGACTTACTTAATGTATCAAATTATCCACCAGTTTAAAAGACTATGTACTGTGTATTGTTTAAAAGCTAACACATCCAGTACATGTTGCTACAGTATTAATTACCACAAATCAACTTTGCAAATATAGCACAAAATAAGCATTGAGGTTTGCAAGCAGAACAACAACATTATCATTGGTGTTTCATTAACTACTGAATGCTGTTCTGCTGGTAACAAACACTTGAGGGTAACATTTTAAAACAAATCTGTTCCCTTCAGATGTCTTCGTCTATTGAGTGCCAATTAGTGGCGTTTCAAAATGCTAAAGCTTTCCTTTCAAATGAGGGAATAATAATACGCTTTCAGCCAAAGATTTGGCCCTAACTGGGTCTCTAGAGGCTCCACAGATCTTTGCCCCATCCATAACTCAACATCACCTTCTGGGACTAGCACTCCACTCTTTCCTAACCTCCGAGCTCATTACCAGGAGTCTCCTGGGGCACACTGCTAACCAGAGACAGGAATTAGGAGCTGCTCGGTGCACTCACAACTAGAAATGGATGATGCCAGGCAGCGAGATCAGTAGCGCCAGGGCCCGCGGGAATACAGCAACTTGCAGAGTAAGACACTTAATATATATTTAGCATTACACCTGCTATGTTGTAGCTCACTCTGGGGCTGCATGGAGGGCACATATCTATTTTTAACCAGTCAATCCAAAAGATGAAGAACCACCATGTCTCCACAGATTAATGGTACGATATCTCCATACTGTACCAATACCTATTACGGCAGGATGTGCACCTGGGACATAAATAATCCAGAACTGAGATTAGCTTTGAAGTCATACAATCAAAGATAACGTGAAACTGCTGGACCCTAAGAAGTATTTGACCATATTATAGTTATTATTGTGGCAAAGTTAAAGGAAACTGAAGTGAAATGTTTTATTAATATGTTAAAAGATCTGCTTTCCACAAGTAGGGCATGGTTGCGTGAAAAGCATGGCATAAAAATAAGCCTGACAACAGCCAGTTATATCAAGTGAATAAAGAACAATATGGAAACAACAACAAACGTAAAATTCAGGGAAAATAAATTAAAAAACAATGCCAGAAAAGGGGACTGTTCCGTCTGGCTTCTGGTTCTAATCTGTAAAGATAGCTAAGAAGATTGATTTCAGTCAACTTTGGATCTCATTAGTGGAAAAATAACAACAACAACAAAAAAAAACGCTAAAACCATTTTGCTCTTCCCTCACCATGCGGCTGAGGCCAAACCAAAGTTGTTTTCGTGACAAGAACTTGGGTACTGTAGGTCAGGGATTAGGGGGCACACTCTGTGAGATGATGGATGGTCCTCCACATCTTTTCCCTGACTCTTACATTTAATTTAAAATGCTCCAAACCCACCGTGAATTAGACATTGCCCTTCGGGAAAGGCCATCGTCTCACAAACAGGGTTGTGTTTCATTAAGCCTACCTTATACCACCACTACTACTGGGGCTGATTAAAGGCAGTTTGTTATTGCAAACAGCAAGGGAAGAGGTTTCATTGCATTTTCGAAAACTAATGGTCTGCTGTCATGAAACGGGCCGACATAAGACAATGATAATTCAAAAAGGCAATGAGGAGAAAAGATCTTAAAAGCAAGAAATTAATATTTATTTTCCTTCACTAATGGATACTAATAAATACTAGAATAAACATACTGCAACTATTGATAACTATTTGAAAACACATGACACATGAATGTCCATAACCGAGATATACATTTTCCCTGAAAGAAACAAAGGTCAGTGTCACAATGGCTGTCCATGACATACTAGAACATGTATAGAGAACAGACTGCACCATCTCTCACCAGATTTACATTCGGAAGCAGCTAAATAAAGAAATAAAGCAAGAGGCAAATGAGGGTGAGAGTCTCCGAGGAGTGATCTGCTCAGATTCCCGTCTTTGAATGTTGCAAATTAAATTCCCTCGTCAAGACCCGTCTAATCACTCACAGCAGATGGGGGCTTACGCTCCGTTTTAGACCTGGGGGAATTCTAATGGTTATTGTTTCTGTTTAAATTGGGGAGATTATTGCATTTTAATAAGTCCTGGTTGGGGCTCGGTGCAACAATGGAGCGACGTGAATTACTGTCGATAGCTGTTACTGCATGCACTGGGAGAAATCATGTTACTAAGTGTGACAAGTTGCTTCTCTGCCCAAACCCCGGGCACATTCTCCCACCCTCCCGGAGAAGGCTGAGTGTATTTACCACCAAATTAAGAACGTACCAAGGGAATAATATTTCCATCCGACAGAGGGGAAGGGAAAAGAGCTTGGCTGTGGATTTTCATTAAAATGACACATCTGCTCAGCAATTTCAGCAAAGTAATTCTGCTGAAAGTTTTATCAGCTAATTTTAATTATTCACTCCACTGACTTGAATACAGGATTCATCATGTTGAATTAATATATTCAACAAGATCGTTTTTCCCCCCTTCTCATAAGAATATAACGAAAGTTGTGGGAGTTTGGGAGAGCAATCAACAAATTGAATTGTCATGCACTGCGGATTAAATTGTGATTGGTTAATTACAAAAAAACGTATATATAAAAAAAATATAATAATAATAATAATAAAAAAAGAAGACAGGGGATTAAGCCTATAGTGCAATTTTACCACTGGGAGATGTGGTGTGTCAGTCAACCTCCACTGCTAGTGGGGCATGTGATAATACAGAATAGATAATACAGCTGGCAGTAGACAGGTTTCAACTAGAGGCCAACTGGGGCATACGTCCACTTACTGAAGGCAACACAGAATAACCCAAATAATAATTTGGTCTTTGATACATGGTGGATACAAGTGGATGCATTGAAAAACGTCCACTCGTCACAATAGAAAATCCTAAAAATAATCCAATGAAGGATCCAGATCCTGATTACGACAACATAATTACAAAATCTAAATTGATTTGTCATTGGACCATTGTTGACCTTTCCACAGAAGTTTATAAAAATCAACCTTTAATAACACTATAAAAACATAACATCCTTGAGCAGCGAGATATTTAGGAGAAATGTTTGTAAAGATAATACAGACTGCATCTGAAAGACTTAAAGGTTTGTGGTTGCAGGCTAGAGTCTGACATACTGTACACAATGAGAATATACTGTGACAAATAGGGTTGGGTACTGAAACGTACCTATAAGATCGGTATCTACCGGTCCGAATTAAAACGTAAATTTCGGTACCTCATTCCAGTGCCACTTAAGACTACATCGTTATTATACGTTTTAGTTTTAAAACGGGGGTTAAAAACAAAAATAATGGGTGTTTTAGCTCCGTATAATTATCTGATACATACACGCGTCACGTAGCCTACAGGTACACGGGAACCACTGGGCATGCGTGTGGCGATTTGGAATCGGAATCGTATGAAACCCAAATGATACCCAACCCTAGTAACAAACATGAAGGCCTATCCATACGCACCATCACAGAAGATACTGGCACTAGGACCTATTTCTACTCCAGTGCACAGAGCCAGGCCTGTAGATAACAGTGGATAAGGCACAGAAGAATCACAAAGACATTGCCCCATCAAAGACCTCTCATTCAAAGCGAGCTCATTCAAAAATACCCCAGCCTTTCAAAGAAGCCCCATTTAAGGACATCTGGCTATGGCAGTCAAGTTTCCGCAGGGGTAATGCTAAACGACTGCTTCTAGTCTGAGCAGAAACACAAAGATTCTCAGCTTAGAAGAGGATTTCTTCTCCCCCTTCCCTGTTACTTAACCCCCCCGCCTTCCTTCACCGTGTTATCTCCTCAGGTAACTTTCCTTAGCAACTTGTCCCCAGAGGCTATCACCTTGCCCCGGAGCCCCGATGCACATCAGCACACCGAACAAATGGGACGCCACAGCCAGCAGACAGACGCATTGCAAAGTGATACTTCTCAAGTATGGCTCCGTGGCTGCGTTTCTCTCTGCCCCTCCTTTTCCGAGCCGTGTGAAGTGTCCTACGGGACCCTTGAGGGGACTGAGAGGGCATGGAGCTTTTCCCGGACAAAGGCCCGGTAACTGAGAACAACACAGTTGTGTTAAATAATAGCCTGGGGGAAACGGAGACTTTAGGCAGTCTCTTCGCTCGCCTCAAACCAAAGAGTGCGCGTCAGCTAATCAATTAGCCCATTTCCCCCGTACCAAATCGGCCGCAGGGTGATGCGGCAGCCCCGACATGCGCCCACATGCATTAAGTATGGGAGAGGTGCTTCTGCTTTGGGATTCAATCCACAAATCGATTCACGGTATTGGCTTACTTCAAGCCATTTTGAAAAACAAATCAGACTGGATTGGATTTACAAATTGAATCCCACAATGAGAGATGCGGCTCCACATGCGTAAAGCCTATGGAAAGCAGTTGTGGAAACTCGTTATCCTGGAGGCCAATAATAAAATATTTACTGCTTAAACTGCAGGGGGTGTCAAATGTCAAGCATTTTAATAATCTGTTTATAGTGGGGGAAGTAATGGTGGAATGTCAGGCTGACTGAATGATTGGAAAGCAGTTTTTTTGACAGTTCTCCGCTCCAACTGCCTCCGTCCTAAATGACAAACAGCAGAATGTTTGTGCCTCTCCTGAGGCCTGTACCGGTTATCAAATTTAATAAATAAAGAGAGTGAAATCTGTCTACTCTTCATCTTCCTTGCTCTCCCAGGATTTGCTGTAGCTGGCAAATTACCATTTCCAGGCACCGTATTCCCAAGGCACGGCAATGCTTTTCTTCTTCTCCTGATGGAATCAGATGAGCACAGCCAAGGGAGGCATTGTTATCCACTTGCAAGTATATGGCAAAGCAAAAAAAAAAAAGAGAGAGAAAGAAAGAAAGAAAGAAAGAAAACAGCGACAAGCGGCTCTGACAGCTCCCCATATGAGCATCCACATCTGGCAGGTGTTGTGGGACGGGTAAACCCGGACACTTTCACTTTGCTGTTGAAACGATCCCTTACTTATCATATTCACGGTGGTAAAATATAGCTGTACCTTTCCCAAAGCTATGTGTATAATTCTATATTCTATAAATACTTTCTACTGCAAAAAGCAACTTTCTCTGGGAATGGAAAATAATAATAAAAAAAAATGTATAGTAAATACAAAATAAAGGATATTTTCTCTAGATGTATATGAGCTGGACATACTGAATATATAAATAATTAAATCATCTCTGTAATCTATTCAGTAAGGGACAATAACATTTATGCTGGCCTGACTGTGTCAAGCTGCTGTTTTAGAGACTACAGGCCAAATCAACAGAGCACCGCTCTGGTCAGTTTGGAGAAGGGGCAGGACAGAATGGTCTAAAATGATCTGGCTACACAGGTTGTCATTTTTCAGAAGGGGCAAGGCGGGGCAGTGATTGTGAAAGTAAAATAGTAAAGTAACTAGTAAAGTAACTAATTACTAATTACTAATAACTAATTAATACCCAGTAATAAGTAATATTACTTTTTTAAGGAGTAATAAATAACTAGTAACATCACTACTCCTGAGTAACTTGGCCAACACTGATTGCTGCATGACGATTTGATTTACCAAACAGGCTCTCTCTCTTACACAGAGAGGGAATGTGTCTTCAAGAACATCATTGGAGACGTCCACGCATGCTAACCGAGTAACGGTTGGCCTACAAGTCTATCTAGCGGTGAGGGATTTAATTTCATTTGGATAATGTACTCGCCTATCTTCGTGATGCTAAAATTGGACAGCACAGAAACAGGCGCCAAAGGACACAGTGATCTTATTACTGGCTTGAATATGTCTCAGAAACCAACGGATTTCTTACTCTTAAGAAGCCAGAGTCTAAGAGCTTAGAGCTGATGATGGCGTCAACAATGTGACCTTTACACTGACAGAATGGAATGAAACAGCCCTCCCACCTCGTTTAACATCTTTGGCCAAAGCCACTGGCACTGCAGGTACATTTGTGACAAGGCACAACAGGGTATAGCTTACTAACAAAGCCGCATTCTGTCAATCAAATGCATAATACATACTGTACAGCAAAGCTGCCTCAAGTGAGCCATCACCACTTGAACCACTTGAGCAAGAAATGCTGTATGTGTGAACATGACTGCTTCATGCTTAGGTTTCAAAGCTTAGTGCATTCTGGGAACACTCCACAGCAGTGCACCATATTGTGAGATTCACCTGTGTAGTGTACATTGGGATGGGTGGATACACTGTTGCAATCCAATCCAACACGATAATTGGGCTCAGCCCCAATCCATTACTCTGGCCTAAACTGCATGTAATTCACTCAGTCAACCTGTCACAGCAACAATGAACACTCCCTTCTCTGCCCCCAAGGCCCAGAAAGGCTATCGCAGGAACCCTTCAATAGTCTGTATCTGGCCCCCTACTGGACCCATTAGCCACTAATCCACACCCAAGCAGAATGATTAAGTAGCTCTAAAAGGATTGCAGAGTGCAGTACGGCTTTCACTGGAGCCGTGCAATTAAGGCCAGGGAAATTATCTCACAGTTTAGATTGCATTCACTTCTTTCGCTGTATCGCATGGGGGAGGATCACCGGTTTTTTAGCAGGGTGTAAAATGATTGGGCACATAGCGGTACTGTATACGGACCCAGGACAAAGTTCATGGTGAACGCCTAAAAAGAGAAACGCATGTCTTCTCTTTTCAAGCCAAACCGCCTCGAGGGACGGTAGCCCCGGCATTCCAGGGTGGATGGTATACTGGGAGTCTGGAGAGGGAAAACTGTTGTGACAAGCCTTATTAGCGAGTGAGCTAATCACTAGCAATAAACAAAAAAAAAAATCCAATCCCCTTCGTGAGGAAAACTCATTGCTTGTGTACACCTGAGGATTACAAAATGATGTGCACAAAATGAGGATGGTGTGTGTGTGTGTGTGTGGGGGGGGTGTTTTGTAATACAGCATTACTTTAAAACATTATGCATCAATATTCACTCAAATCCATCATAAACTTTAGCCACTGGGGGAATTAGGAATGTAAAAATGCATGAATATGCAGTAGCTAGTTAACAGCAAAACTATTAAAATGCTGAAAGCTGGATGAACACACAAAGGCATATAAAATACAGTTATACATTCTGCCACATTGTGATGATTATTTCCTTCTTGTCCACACAACATTTAGCAACTGTGTTAGAAATTATCATTCAATATTAATTCATATTATAATCCATCCATCTTCTCCCGCTTATCCGGAGTCGGGTCGCGGGGGCAGCAGCTTCAGCAAGGGACCCCATGTTATAATATATGCTACAATAAAACCACATACTGTACTTTGTGTTGTCCTGCCAATGCAATCATGAGACAATATAGCCTATACAGTTTTCTAACAGATTGATATGGTACAGTTACTAGCAATTTAGCTGTTCCTCATAATTACCCATATGCTGTGTACAGTATAAAGTACATACATAAGGCCAGTAATGTACAACTCAATGTAATCGGAACATATAGTTGCTGTTGATGAATTGGCCATATACAATATAAATACATACATGATCCAGCAGATTTACAATCTGCTTTTTTTTAAACGCATACAGTATGCTTTATTTATAAAGCATATGCGTGAAGGGCTTTGAGACTTTTATAAATTGCTTCCATTTTATCCTTAGTCAGGGACGGTATTACAGTTATCACTTGTCGGGACCTGTCACGTTTTAAACCGGCACATAACTGACAATCGATGGAGGCCAGTCCAGCGCAGGCTGCCTCCATGAGCGTCCGACTGTAAAACAAGACAATCTCTCTCCCTCTCTGGAACCCAGCAGCTATAATATCCATCCTTGGCGGTTCACTTGACATTTACTTGCCCCGCTTCTCCTGTAGCGCGCTCCCCTTCCTAACTGCCAGCGCCGCGAATCTCCAGGGCTAGCCGACCGGGCGGGCAGATAACAAACCTGTCGAGGCGGCTTTAGGGCGGGAATAAATCCAGACCTGGGACTGAGGTGGATGATGTGTTCCAGAGGGCTACGCGGGGGAAGGGAGGAGGGCTTACATCAGACACCATGTGAGGCCATGGCCCAGGAGAGCCAGCCAGCCAGCTATAATGCCTCAGCGTTACTTTAAAAGGGCCATGGCCCACCGCAACCTGATTAGATCTCAGTGCAGACATTTCAAATGGCTGTCTCGGGTTAATACCCTCCATTTCACCTATTCTTTACAAGGGTCCCCCCCTTTTCTCCCCAGTAGCCATCACAGGAGCTGTCAGGGGCTCTTTCTTCAGACCATGCAGACGGGTCAGGGGGTGTCAGGTTGAGGCGGGGGGGTCTACTAGGGATATATGCGAGGGGTGGAAGGGGGGAGGGGGCGGAGGGGTGGTGGCAGGGAGCTGGCGTTAAGGTGTTGATAACATTCACGGAGAGTATGCTCCCAAGAGACCCGCAAATGTCAACGCTCGACTGCTTCGGGAATATCATTTCCAGGGAAAGAGGACAATGCAGTACTGTATGTTCAGCAGTATTTCTATGACATGCTGGTGTTATTGTACATACAATTAGGTCATTTTAGCAGACACCTTTATCCAAAGCGGTTATGTGGAGGTGATACTTAGTGGCAGACAGAGAGACAATATGTTTGTCTTATATACAGTATCTTTTATAGAATGAGCGAGAAGGTGTACTCCTTGATGATGATATAATGCCAAGTCTTGTAACGATTGTTAAGAGAGGTACTAGACTACTGTCTAGGGGCACTAGGTCGTGGGGATTGTTTGTTATTTTTACCAAAATAGCAATGTTTTTGTACAGTAATGCTGCCTTCAACCGCATGGGCAGTTATAAACACGTGTCCCTTTAGCTGGTTATATATTGCAATATTGCAAGGAAGACCTTCAGACATGGCTAATAGCTGTACTGCCTTAGTTTCATTCACCTTGGAGAGGGTTAGTTGCTTTGTAATTGCTTTACATGGCTGTAATGACAACAGCACAGCACCCAGTTATGTCAAATACTTTACTATTTTAGCATGAAAACAATGCTACTGTAGAACGATACACTGCTTCCATAACGTTTATTACTGTAGGTTGGAGAATTGTAAAATTTGCGGTGGAGTACGTCAAGCATATTGCAAAACCAAGCAAGCGTTGCCTTCTAGAAATTGGAAGGACGTGGAAGTCCCCGGATGGTGATAAGAACTGCACTGCAATTACCTGAAGCACGAGGCCTGGTCGCACTGTCCACATGCCACTCTGTAGAGAAGAAAAAATAAGATGTCCGCCTGCTATCCAGACGTCATTAGTTAGAAAAATAATTATAATAAAAAAACACTAGTCCTATATTCCGACCTAGGGGTGTTAGCTGGCAGGGTTTGGAAACTAACAGCTTTCTGAGGAAAAACCAGCACTGCTGGGTCTACGAGTAAGTCCATGTTTATTATCGAGCACGATCCTATGCCTCATCAACGCTTAGAGAAGGAGGCGGATGAATAAATGCATATTGTTTAGCTTAGGGTTAGCCAAGATGAAAAAATAAATAAAGAATTTCAAGCAAGGGGTGAAATCCAATACGATTAAAAGTGAGAGGGAAAATTGGGGGGGGGGGGGACCCGTCTGCCTTTGACTTCTGTTTTTTTATTTCCTTTCTTTTTTTTTTTTGCAGTAAACTGAGCAGTGGAAGAAAATACAAAGGCCTGCGTTCTCATTTTCTGTCTGAAAGCCCCACCAGGACCCGTGAAACTGGTTTGATTTCCCCAGTCCAATTATATCTCTGTGCTCAATCCTTCCAGAATAGCAACATCACGCCGAGGGATGGCGTCTGCCTAAGCGCGGCGCGGCCTAATGAAGTCCCGCGTGCTGACTCCATTTCATTGCTCCTAACTAATGGGCTGTGATATTTTCCTCAAACTGGCTGCCGCTCTGCCCCCTTGGAAGCTAATCTAGTCAGCGCTGCGTCCGACGACACGCCAGCCCACAGTCTCCTCTCCTAACAACCCCCGCCCGCTGCTGTCTGCGTGTCGCCAGCTCCAGCTCCAGCGCCACACCCTCCCCGTGCTCATTAGTGTTTCCTAGCCGGGTCGCTGATTGTCAGAGGGCCCCCTGTGATGGCGGCCGCTCCTGCTGTGGTGAATTTAATGGTGAATTTAAGAGGACTTTAATCTAACTGGGGCGCGGTGCTGCTGGGTGGAGGGAGGAAGGGTGGGAGGGAAGGAAGAGGAGGAGGTGGGAGGAGGAGGGTGGAGGACACAGCGCTAGGTGGGACAGCGCGCACACACGCACACACACACACACACACACGTGCACGCTGGTGGTATAGCACGTGCATACACACAAACACACACACACACACACACACACACACACGTGTCCCCCTGCTTTTGGCCCACGTATGCACCAGGGGGCCACCTATCGCCCTCCGGTGGAAAATGGCGTCCAGGACGCTGTCAGGAGAACAAATAGTCAGTCTGTAGTAAATCTGGGAGAATGGGTCCCCTCTCAGCCATATTGTGGGCACAGAATGTTCCACCAGATGGCTAAGGGACGCGGCAACGGTGCCATACCATCACTGGCATGGCAGACGCATTGGGATTAAATATGAGGGGCTTGCTGTCATATAAACAACCTGCTCGGCCTGCACAGACTTTACGTCCAAATTTCCATTCTAGTGACATTTTAAAAGACATCTTTGAGTCTATAATTGTTCAAATACATGCTGCTGAAAGGGCAGCCCTCTGGCATCGGCTTTGACGCCGAGGAAAGAATAATAATGTTGAAAACAACACCTTCTGTGTTTAAGTGCATTTGATAATAGAAAATGTTTTTAAATGATGTGACCTGAATTAAAATAGGATAAGATGTAATTCTGCCGTAGGAAAAATAGATGATTTAATTTAATTGAAGTCTTTTTTTTTTTTTTTTACAAGAGTACTCATTGTGCATAAACATCTCCATTTTAAGAAGAGCGGATATAGGAAGCTAAATTGCCTGCTTTTACAGTGCACACTGAGGTTAATTATGTTTCTAATTACACCGCAGAACGTCAAACCATTGTTTTTTCCCCCCTTAATTGACAAGACAATTAACAGTAGACTATATTAGTGGTGGAGGGCCTTCCTTAACGACAGCACAATACTTTAAATATCCTTTCATATGGATTACAGGTAAAAAGCAGTTATGCAGCTTTTTCGGAACGTTTAAGCCACGCTAATAGGCCAACAAATTCATCAAGGAGAAGAGGCAAACCTGTAATTATGCATACCATTCACCCTGCTAAGTGCTACACTTGAGAGCGTTAAAGCAGAGGAGTCTAAAATGCATTACACCAAGTGCATGCAGGTCAGACTCCGGCAGCCGCCATATGAGCTGGATGGTGGCTCTCTGCTGCTGCTAGCTAACACATGCTCTGGCTCACACCGAGACATGAGGGAGCTAAGTGTTGTGCTCCAGCGCTGCTGATTATCGCACCTTCGCCGACCTGCCAGGTCTGCTTGCCCACCATGCATTGATCTCATTTGGCCAGGAGATAAGGCAGTAATTGGATGAGGTCTGAGGAATCAGATGGCTCTGCCCGGCTTGGCTAATTCCACTTTTTGAGGGCCGCCCAGTTCCCAGTGCCAAAGGGGCAGGCCAAGGTTAATCCTGTCCAATCCCCTGGCCTGACCTCCTACTGTTGCCCAAATACAGCTGGAGTGACTTGCTTTTAAGAAGGTCAGAGCCAAAAGCCTTATTAGTTTAAAGATGATTTTACCCCTGTGCACTTAATAATGTAATAATAATAATTACATTATGTAAGCAGTAATATGTAGGTTATGTGCCTAATTGTGAAATTATAGCATGTTAAAATAATGCTTTGTAATGCTATTTAATGGATATATACTGTATCTACAGAATGTAGTGCTGTGAACAGTTGCACACTGTGTACAGCTGTGTTCAGACTTTTACAGAATGTACAGTTATATGTAAAATAAGCCTAAAACTATTATGTTTATACATTTTAGGCAATGGAAATATTCAGTTATGTCAAAAATGTATTAATTTAAATTTAAAGTTTTTAAACACAATGAGATTCCTCGTTGAACTTTGTTTAGCTGATCTCATAGCAGACATGCTGATTGACATGTAGGTGATGAAGCATTTGTTTTTTAATTGTGTAGAACAAAAGACCAGACATTGTCTGCTCTTCAGCACACTACTGTGGCTGTTCCAGAGAGTTGCCCCAACGGAAGTCACACATTTTCAACGTTCACATGGTTCATGGACAGCCAAAACAGTTCCAAGAAGTGCTTGGTGGGTAATTTCAATCGATACACACACATAACTGCAATTTTTGGTAAATATTAGTAAATGAATGCACAAATGTACATTTACAATATAATTTCTAGGGTAATTTTAGTATTTGCGGCTAACTTCCGGGAACTGTTTTAAGGCTCCGCGATCCGCCGTTGCTGTAAGAAAGAAAAAAAAAAAACGGTTCATTGGCGTGAACAGAGATGGCGTGAGTCTCTTTACAGGGCTGTTCCAGTAAAGACGACCGGCACATTGTGCATCCGAAGATGTTTTTTGCCAGTTTGAGTCTCACTAAAGGTTCAGCATGCCGGAGGGGGAGGTGTGGGAAGGGTGCGACACACTAATCCCCTTATTGCATACATTTATTGATTTCCTGTGTCAATATCAACCATAATCAAAATGGGCTATGTGGCAAGTGCTTCACGTGTTGGCGGACATCGAGCAGACATAGTCACTTAGGAGTAGATCACTGTTGACAGCTCTGGATCACAGCTTTGCTTCTGCAGATTCATCATGGATTGCAGCGTAAATACGCTTGGATGGGGAGCCAATGCATAAGGGGAGACGAGACATCCGTTGAGCTGACATCCTGGAGTACTTGACAGACCATAGAAGTCATCCCATAATAATTCCCCCCGACAAATCGCTTTGAAACCAGATAAAGCTTTACAAACACGAGACACTAACCGCATATCGAATTACAACGTGCACCCTATTTGTCATCTGGCTGACTGCAATTCTCCTAATATGGAAAGACGGATTAGATATGAAATGATAGTAAAGACAATGGCAAGATGCTCTGAGCGCTCTGCGTCTGACAAGCTAAGAAGAACACAACGCAACAAATTACATGTCATGACACATTTTTACCTCGGGCAAACCAGCTTGGGAGGAAGGAAGGAAGTAAAAAAGGAAGGAAGCAAGGAAATAAGGAAGGAAGGAAGTAAGGAAGGAAGTAAGGAAGGAACGAACGAACGAAAACGAGAAAGAAAAACCTATTAGAACAGGGATAATAAAACAGGCTGATTTAGGCTAATGCTGGGTACCAATCACAGCTAACACAAATCCCACTTGATGCATTGTTACTGCAGGAACATATAACAATATTACGCGCCTCTACTCACAATCACAAGGTTAATCATAGGTAGTTGTCGTCTCGGGGACCAGGATTGGATTTTTCATTTACATTCACAGCAAGGCCCATATGAAAACAGCCAGCATGCCGTCTGAGAAACAGCAGCTTACTGTTCAAAAGGTAGCAGAGAATAACAAAAAAGGAAAAATATAGGAAAAACATCTCAGGTGGAAATGGGAACCTAAGACAATTGCAGGAGAGATGTGGCCAACACCGGCATGTCCTCAAGACCACAGAAGAAGAGGTGTCCCGTGGGCTCCAGATTACAGATGGATAAGTGTACGTTAAAACAATATCCCGCTGACCCAAAAAAGTAATTTCTCATAGCAGTCTCTATTTACAAAGGGCCCGCTTGCCTCCCGTGGGAACAGAAACAAATGAAAATGTTATTTCTCTACTCATGAACTCCTACCCGGCCTGGTTTTTCACTGCTGGCAATTTCATTTTGCTTCCAAATTTGACTTAAGCCCACGACTTCAGGGAAATAATGTCTCTGGAATAATCTTTGGCAACTGTAATTCCAGCAGCACGATCTCACTCATCTATATAGCTGCTTGCCTGTCTTTCCATCCATCCATCTATTTGTTTATTTTTTAGGGTTGTTGCCTTGTGGTCTAAGGTAAATTGCCCTGGCTTCTGAAATAGAAGTGATGTGACACCCAATGCCTCACAGTAATCCTGTCAGACGCCTAGTACTAGAATAAGACAGAACATGCCCTGCTTCAGCACTGGCGGACATGAGTGAGTCCTAATACACACAGACAGTGTAGGGAACTTTTGCCTGATTTAAAAAGAAATGAAAGAAAAACACATACTGTAGATACTATGGGTCCTATTTTAACCATCTAAGAGACCACACCTCACGTTTAAGACCAACACGCCCACGGGCGCAAATACATTTGCTATTTAAACAGCGTGAGCGCTAGACGGGAAAATTACAACTGCGTCGGTCCGAAACTAGCAAAGACGCTTGTGTTCCCGCATTGCGCCAGTTGTAAGATAGAACCCCATGTATTTCAGCATAGTGGAAAGCCTCAGAATCACTGACATTTTCTAAAAGCTAATGCAAACTTTTCCATTACCATATTTTCTCATATTTTTTAATCTTCCTATTAATTAATCTGTACATTTGCTAGTTGAGCGTGTTGAGATATTTATCTCACAAAAATATCCTGGAGACAGAGCAGACCTTGGGGGATCATAAAAGAGCATAACAGTGTACAATATACAGTATCTCACAAAAGTGAGTACACCCCTCCCATATTTGCAAATATGTGAGCATATCTTTTCATGTGACAACAATGAAGAAATTACACTTTTCTGCAATGTAAAGTAG
>JAOEGT010000006.1:2319162-2341490 GCA_025447795.1 Speoplatyrhinus poulsoni | reverse complement strand
AGAGAGAGAGAGAGAGAGAGAGAGAGAGAGAGAGAGAGATACAGGCAGTAAATCACCGACGGGGGTTATTAAGTGTTAAACCGGGACATACTGTGCTGTGTCGTAGCTGCTACCCACCAGCCAAGCGCTGACAACCCACAGCCTGCGGGCACACAGGGACATGGGCACACGGGCACGCAGGCAGACCCTGTCACCAAGCCCCCCCCCCCACTCCCTCCCTTATGTAGCCCTGTTTCCAGTTCATTCCAAGTTCTCCACACTGGCAGACAAGAGTAGCAGCTCGTCACTAGCAGCCGTTTCATCTTGCTCCTTCAAGTCACATTACAGCTTGGGGGCTGCCTTAAACCGGGGAGGGGGGGGGGGGGGGGTTCGCTGAGTCCGAGCCAACGATTAGCCACAGCTAGGGCAAGGACGGGGGTCTTTTGCCGGACTGTGGGATAAACCGGGGGAATTGCGGCGCTGGCGGTCGTGCAGTTGTGAACGTCGTGAGCGGGAACGTCGGGGTTAAGGTGGTCAAAACAAAGAGAGTAGGTGGATCACAACAAAGACTTGGTTGGCCTCTAGACACAGTGGACGCAAACACAATGAAGTCCAACCGCAGAGTGTCATGTGGGAATATCCTCAATAGAATAGAGCTGCGAGCGGCACATTTAACCCCCCAGCGATCAGGTCAGGATCCCCAAAAGATGATTTTTAAAGTCAATGCATGGCTGTACTGCCCAAGAACTTGTTCTAAATCATCTGTTCATCGGGGAACATAATTATAAATGACAGCACGCCGTGATAAACTAAGGCTGGCTTGTCAGAATGCAAAACGACGGCAGTGCAGGCAGCAACTACTTAAAGTCCATGTCAATTATGCTCAATTCAGTGTTTTTTTTTTTAAACTCAAAACAAAAATGCCATAGGATGCTTCCTCTGAATCTGCACCACCCAAATTGGACACGCATTGCCAAGGTTGGGATAGTGTTGCGGTCTGCACTGCACCATTTGTTTGTGTTCCCCATTGACAGAGCCAGGGATGTGGAGAGAAACACCAGATTATTTTATCAACATGCCAGGCAGATAGTCGCTGATGTGTCTTAATTTAAAATCGCTTACCTCACATAAAAAAAAAGGTATAATCAGCTATTGTAAGCACATTTTAAGATAATACACTTTGTCTAATTCACCAAATATCTCCTCCTCACATTTCACTATCTTACCGTTCTCTGTCCGTGTAAAAGATACTTCTACACAAACCCTGCTCCGTGAAAATAGGAACATAAACAAAGTGGTGAACACCGGTCACAACAACAAAGCCGTAGTACTGCCAGAGTAGTACAATTTGCTTTACAGTGTGTTTCAATGTGTGGGGCGGCACTGCAGAGGAATATTGTTTTGGTATGTGCTCAAAGTTGGCAAGCTCTCTCGAGAATGTTTGACCAATTTATGTTGGTAAATGCAAGGTACAAAGGGTTAAGGTGCACACGGCAATGCTTGCATGTGGCAACCAGGCTATCAGTTAGGATAGTCCTTCCGGGAGAGACAGTAGAAGATGACACCTGCATCTTGTTACAGGAAACATCTGTGCTCACAACGCAAAGTCTGGGCAGGCACAACAGTTATGTGCGAAACCAAAACCAGACCATATGCAGCAAAGATAAGTGCCCCCCCACACCACAATTTATCATGGTATTGTTCATAAGACTGATCATTTTTTTGTTTTGTTTTAAGGAACTCTACAGAGTCAACACTAACCCCATCCTTTCAGCTGCAAAGCCGCAATTATCTGCTGCAAACACAACAGACAGGCATGTGGAAAGTAACTCCACATAAAGAGTTGACTGCACTTAATATGTTTCCTTTAAATAGGCAACAGCCTTAGTAACGGTTGCCTTTTCCGCAGCCTGCTGAAATCATTTTTGTTCCATGCAATGGTTACTCTCGTTCACGACACATTGCTAGAATTCAAACTAAGGAAGATTGACTGCATTTTGTTTAAGGCTGTGGGTGTAACAAGATATGTATGCCATAATACATATACTCGTGTGTGGAACATCCCCTATAAATTAGACTGATGTTTAAAAAGATATAGCCTTAATGTTTGCAGGCACCAGTCAATTTGGATAGAGAAGGTCCATTTATAAATGACAATGGTATGATTTTATTATGTGTCGTAAAACACTATTTGACTTAATATAGCCTTCCTTACCATCTGATGTCTTTTACTTAGAAATTGTAAGAGTTGAAAATTATATTGGCCAATGCAAATGCACTACTTATAACCACCTTTCAAACCATATTTTACAGAAAATATACTACTGCTGTTGATACTGCCACATCTTGTGCATTCAAACAAGGTTTCAACGAGATGTCTTCTGCTGATCTGCATTAACCTCCAGGCCTATAGCTAATTTAATCTCTGGGATTGATCTGCGAGAAGTAAAATCAAGATAAAATGCTGATTAAAAATGCTTGTGTTCTATTAAACAAAAAGAAAGATATCACTTGAGAGTATTTCTTGTCATTATCTGAAAGTTTTTTAAATCAATGCTGCAGTTTCTCTCAAGTAGACATTTGAAAGTAAATTAATATCACCGTTCACCAAACTACTTAAAATGACAATTGTTATAGTAAACGAATTTCAATATTAAAAGCAAACTCATATGTTTAATGTTAAATTCATGCTACATTAATTGGATTGTTGGATGATGCTAGCATTTCACTACTAAAATAATAGACTCATGCTGAAAATTTATAATTATATTGTTTATTGTGCGCAGATAGATCGGAAGATGATCAGAATCGGCTGATTTCCACTCGACATACGAGATCGGGAGTAGTGGCCAATATGCAAAACCGATCTTTTTTTAATAAATTATGACTGTTGCGGGCGGTATAGAAATACATTGCTTTCTTTAAATTATTATAAGGAGGAGACGTTTAACCTATCCAAAATCTGTAAAATCTGACGTATTTGACAAACCTTCAGGTTTTTGACTGTCCTCAAAATTCCAAGATGGCAGCCCTCATTCGTCGACAAACTCAAGCAAATAAGCTTAAAATCATGATGTTTTTCATTAAATTCACTTCATTATACATGTAAAAAAACATTTAATTGTAAAATAAATAAACCATTTACACTAACTAGATCCTTCTCCCAGTTCTGTGATCCATGAATCTGTCAGACCAAATGTCCCGTGACAGAAACCCAAATGTTGCCAGGTTTTAGTCAAATCTGGTATTAGAGGACAGAATCCTGTGAGAGCCACAGGTTGCCAGGTTTTAGTCATACCAGGCAATTAGTGAGAGATAGTAAATTATAGTTTGTAGAGATTGTCAACATGTATTTAAATAATATATGGATTCCCCCCCTACTTTTATCAATATTGCTAACACTTTTGGGCACTTGAACTATGTTGCGTATATACTCAATGTGAAAAATATTTTTGTAAAATAATTCATCAAAGAAATGCATCTTATGTTTATTCATATGGTATTATTTATGACATAGCTGTTATACTTCACAAAAAACACATTTTTGAGCACAAAAATCTATTATCCATGATTGCGCCGTTTACATATAGGTGCAGGACTTGGCAGGTGGAGTGAAAAAATGGGCTCAGTGAGCAAAACATTATCTTACATTTATGAATAATATATCTAAAAAGTCAGTATTAGCCAAAAAGAAAAAACCAGATCGGTGCATCCCTAGTTTATTGCTTTTGAGAGCTATACCTTTTATTTCTCTTAGTCCTGCTCTTGGGTTTATGAATGCTTTAAAAGAAGAAAGCCAAAAAATGTAATGTTCTTAAAACCATCAGTTAACTCTCAAGTCTTGACCGATCATTCGGATGGGTACGCTACAAGTGTTAATGGCGAATCATCGAATCATTTACACGGTTTCCTAAGAGAAGTCTGAACAAGACCCTTGACCTCCTGCAGAAACTACCGCTGCAGCAGGGCAGAGTGACACTCTAGAAGAAAAAGGCAGACTGCCAGAACCGCAAAGGCCTTGGGTGCTGCCATCTGCAGATACAAAGATAACAGGGAGGGGAGCTTACCAGCAAAAATGTGTTGAAAAACGCAAGGAAACTAATCTGCACATAAGAATAAAAAGAGACGACCAGTCATAACCATATACAAAGTGGGTACAATGGTAAGTGAGTGATAAAAGTAAACAAGGTCATGTCTCTCCAGCAGATCAACATTGTTCAGACACGTACGTCGCCATAATCTAGATCGGAGGACAAATGTAGCATTAACAGCCACGGTGGTTGGAAAGCATATAACACACTTATATCAACATGTGCGTTTTAGGACAGCTCGTCAACCAAATAATACAGAGGCATTTATAGGAGGAGACACTCAGTAGGAGTGCCCACTCTGGCTAAGACCACTCTCTTGTAGAAGGTCATCAATTGGATTTGAACAGCATTTAAGGCCTGGCAGTAATCGTTGCAGTGTGTAAAAGGCAGTTTAAAGCTCTCTGGCAGGCTAGACCACTAGAGACAGGAAGACATTGTGTTCGTGTGTATGACCTGCATTCAATAAGACTGTACATGGATAATAAGATTATTATGATATCCTTATATAAAACAGAAGAGCTTAAACTGAAGTCTGGAAGATGCCTCTGGTTATCTTGATTAAGTAAGTTTTAAGGTCAATGTTATTTTACAGTATACAGTCAAGTGAATCAAATTCTTTAAATTAATCTGAAACAAGTAAGCACAATAATTAGCGCCTTAATGAGAGCATAACTGCCATAGGTGTAGTTATGCTTCTGCGCAGGCAGCCTGAACCTGGATGTTGCTTGTGTTTGTAAAAATGGGGAGAACATATCCAGATATTCAAACTCAATTAAACAGAAAAGTTTTTGGTTAAGCATATGGGTCACCGCTGGTATAAACTGGTAAGGAAAGGTACAAGTCATACGGGCCTGCAGACTTCTTAGAAATACACCTCAGAGAGGCTTTCTGAACATAATCTTAAAATGACGGTGCTCTCTCTATGGGGAGCTTCCCCAGGGCTCTCGGTACAATCATACAATAGCTAGTGTTGTGCTCCGTCAAAGACCTGATGCAAAAAATATCCAGGAGGCAGATTGCACTACCAAAAGATAAACAAGCGTGCTCCACTTCTGCTCTCTGCACCTCCAAAACAATTTAGTGGCACGCAGCCAGTATGTTGGCATCAGGTTGGATGTTTACTTTTTTTTTTACTGTCTCCATTTCTATGCATGCATGCAGCGTACGAATGCAGCAAACATGTACTCCTCTAGTGTTGTGTTCCAGCCCATGGCCGCCTGTATTCCAGCAGGTCACGCACAACCCCGACGGCAAGGCTTAGAAACCGCACGTCAGCGGAATCTGAAGCCAAAGTCGTTTGACAGAACTAGGATGTTTTCTTAAGGCGATGTGTATTTGAGGGTCGTGACCCGGCTTATGCCAGCTGCCCACCCTCCCTCGGGCCACTTTGGACTCTCGGCGAAAGTGAAAAATGCTGGTTTCACACAGCTGCCTTCCTGCCACCCTGTAAACTACTGGACCAGCAACAGGTGATGATCATTAAATAGCCTATTTTCAGCAGTGACAACTCTCTCTCTCTCTCACACATACACAAATTAAAGCTACGAGTGACTGTTTGCGATTACTTTTAGAAGAGTGTCTGCTACATATACACTTTCATAAAGTGTTTGCATGTGAAACTTTTCCAATTCAAATCAAGACCCACGTTATTTAAGTAGCTACCAGTTGAAACAGGAGCAAATACAGTACAGAATCAGACTACAAAGCACAACGGGTCAACTCCAATTTTATGAAAGGTTTCAGTGATTCATTAAAACACATATGCACAGATTAACTGTAACTCAACCCCACGTAATTATCCCAACTACTGTAAAACCAAAAGGTCTGCAACAAGTGCCATCTCACTCTAGCGCAGGCTACTCGCTGTACTAAGGGAAAAAACACCACAACTTGTTTGCATTCTTCCACCATAAAACCACAAAGTGAAGTCTGTTCAGCCAGTGAGTCATAACAGGCAGTGTTGTGCTTAGTCTCAGTGTACAGGAAGATGTCAATCAACAAAGCTAAAGGCGCTAGCTGGGGCGCTATATGGCTACCAGACCCTAACCCGCACATTGTAACCTACACTTCACAGCTTACTTTTGACTCCATATTGTAGCCATGCCTGTTGTTGACAAGCCAACGTAGTACAACAACAACAAACATCCATCGTTAGAGAAGGAACTGATCTCTCTGGAAACACCCTATGTGTCGCAGCTTAATGTCTTGTTTTGTGTCCCTCACAGAGGTGCTCGCAGGGGACACGAATAGGTGTGAACGTTCATGCGAGGGAGGAGCACAAACAGCTATTCTGTTGTGTCTGACTTTACTCACACACATGTAATTAGGAAATCACTACTTAGAAAACAATTCATATTCGTTTCCCCTTTTAACTTGAACCCCCTCGTACACAGTATGCACACACGGGTAGTTTGACTACTTAGCAGAGCATAATGTCCCAAAACTACACACAATATATTGTATAATGACGTGCCCTAGATAATGAGGAAACTAAACAGGGACATCGACTGTAAACAAGAGATCGGCGACAGGCAAATACAATGATTACATATGATACAAGAAATATGTTTGCAGCAAAACGAAAACAGTCGGCCAACAAGCTTGTTATACCAAGTTGTTCTCAACTGGCTTTCTAGACAATCGTGTGTTATGGGCAAACTAGCCGAGTTGATCACATTCTGCTAGAAGTCATTGTTGATATACAAATGCACGTTATATTAGTGCTCAGAAATGACAACATTGCACATCTCTGCTGCAAGATCAGCAGCGAGAGTTTGCTTTACGGGTCACTGCTTGATAAGCATAACGGATTGCAAAATGCGTTAGAGGCAAGTCGTGATAAACAAGTAATTGCAGCGGGAGACAAAGTGCTGTAATCTAGCGAGCTGGTCTGGCAACAGCGTTGTTCTGACATGATGTCAGCTCAGCTGGCCAGGCCAGAAGCCTGCTCCACTGCTCCAGCTAAGCTACTACTATATCAACTATATACCCGTGTGGCTAACGTTAGCTTAGCCCATCACAGCTAGTTAAAAATGGCTGCTTTCCTTTAGTTTTAAATCTCTTACCAGACAGAATAGATTGGAATGGCAATCCTCCAAGCTGGCCCCGTTCGGTACAAAACAAGAACTCATCCTTTCACTGCGAGATCGCACGCTCCATCGTCTTCGGTTCCCGGGAAATAAAGAACAATTGCTGTTGTCTGTTTTCTAAGATTCTGGGTAATCAAGTAAAATTACATTTTTTAACATTTGGCAGGAGGGTAGTTAATTCAACAACCTTCCGATCGCAGTTCTCTGTCAAAGCTAAAAGATGTGAATAAATTCCGCTGGATCTCTATTTCGGCATCTCAAAAAGCGCTCAGTGGGGATTTAAAAGGTGGTTAAAAATGTTCATAAAACAAAAAGAAAAGGAGAGCAAAGAAGCAACTCTCCCCTCCCCCTTAGCCTAAAACGGTCTATGCTAAAAATGTCCCGACTACTCCTCCATCGCAAAATCCAGTCTGAAAACGAAATACATCCTTAGAAACCCTTAGAAACGAGGCATCAGTATATTTTTGCGGTTATTTTGCTCATTACTTCTGTCTCGGCTCCTGTTGGTTTCCATTTGAATTCATGGATTCCTTTCTTTAATGGCGGCCACAGGGACAACTCTGCCTACCAAAGCCTATTGGCTCATTCGTGGTCATGAGGGGTGTAATAACACAAGAGTGATAGGTATTGCCGCTAGGCGAGCGCAAGTGGCGCTACTGAGCAACAGATTTTGTTACTAATGATCAAACCTATAAACTTGCTCACTTACACAGTGCACCACTTAGTGCATGTGATAATGCACTTGCAAAGATGTATCCATGCACCCTTGCAATGTTTTAATGAGTAGTCTTTCAAACATAATTGGGAAACATATCACGCCTGTAAAATAGGCACATAGTTGCGTGTTTTGTTGGATCTATGTGCAGCCAGTGTTCCCCGCTTGTCATGTCTAAACTGTCGCAGCTTCACGAATTTCAAAATCACCGACAAAGAATTGATGCTTTCCCTAAAGGTGTTATTTGTATTTCTCCCTTGCCTTAAAAAAAATATATATATATATTCGGTGCAGTTGATATTTTGTGACTGCATGGATATAAGCACACATATTATCCACAGGATTTGCTACATTTTACAAGCTATTTATCTCAGACAATAAGGCCCACAACTGTATTTACAGCATATTCCTTTTATTACATGTATTTAGATAATTTCTTGACCTTACATGAATTAATAAATGCAGCACTGTAAATATATGTAAAACATCCTACACTGTGTGAGCTGAAGGTTGCTGCACTATAACTTGATTTCATGCCTGGGATTATGCTGTCATCTATAGGATCATAAAGAATGTATTAAATTATTAATTTTGAGAACTGAGCAAACATCATAAACCTTGTGATGGGAATAGCTGATGGTTGGTTCTCCTGTATACCTGTAAAGTCCCGGAGGTGTAATAATAACATAAAGGGAGAAAAAGCCCAAATGCAAACTTCACAGACACGATGGCATCACTGGATCAGAAGGTAATTCTACAGGAAAGAATGACGCCTGCTTTTAGAAAGTATATTTTCTCAACACAATATATTTATTAAAAGAAAAGTTTAAATCAGCATTTTATAAATAAATCATTACAACAACACAAACACATACATTACATCACACATATACTTGTGACAACCACAAGTGGAAAATGCAAAACCACACTGTTGAGTTTCACTTGATTGTGAGGTAGAATGTCTATAGATGTCTACACATGTAGGCTACATGTTACGGTTTTGATAGATGAATTGCTCTTAAACAAGGGATTTCATGGTTATTGGAGGAAAACCTTTAATTCTGCTATTATCTTATGTGTGTAGACTATGTCTATAGAAATACCCCGAGACAAAAGCATGAAGAAAAACAAAACAATAGTTGATTCGTTGATTATTGCAGCTTTGAATAAAGATCTGCCAGTCACAAAATACAACAATGAATCCTCCAAACATAAATTCTGTGATCTAGGACAGAAATGTTACGACATGATGAACAGCTTCAAATAAATCTATAGTGAATGAAAAACATCACATCAATCTAGTAAATGAAAAACTTCACATCAAGTAATGAATCTATTACCAGTACAATGCAAAGCAAGTTATACGCTGGTTGTTGGTGGTGAATACGCCTATATATTCTTCCGTCTCCAAGGACTCCAAAATCCCGCCTGATCCTTCAATCCTTGCTCAACGCTAAATCTACCCATAGGAATGAATGATAATCCCACATTCAGTGCCTCCCTATCACCATTCTACTTGGTACGAAACACAATTGTGGCACGATAACATCTATACGAGTTTGTTTTAAAAGGAAACATGTTTGATGGCAAGGCAGATGAGCACTGTTGTTGTAGCACAGTAACTAATGGGAAGACTAGATCGCTATCTTCTCTACTCGGGTTTTTGTCCACAGCTATCTTAAGCTCCGTCTTATCTCGGGCCCACAGAGATGCTCCGTCATGTTGTATTCTATTCACAAATGCATACGGAACATGGAGAGGAACGAAAGCTATGGGGTGTTTGTTGGAGATGGGCAACTGCTCTTGTGACATTTGATTTGACATGCTGTGTGTCTCCGCCATTCTGCTTAAGGGCCCTGTCTCACTTGTGTGTGACTAAACCCTGGGAAAAGAGCACAGTAAAAGCCAAATGTATACCCAAATAGGAGACATGGTCTAAATGAAATAAAGGCCTGTGTTCAGAATGAGATATGAACAGTAATAAAATGAGCAGATTATTGTGGTTATTATGATAATTCAGCCTCACACGTTTTGACCCAGGATGTACTATAACAACATAGGGTTCCCACACTAAGTCAAATGTAAAATTCCTTGACGTTTCCCAGACTTTCACAGAAATTCCATGGCAATGGAAACCCTGAATATACTTTTATTAAACATAGTACAATATTCTTGTTGTTTTATTAAATGTTTTGTGCTGTTTATTATGTATTTTATATGTGGGTATAATGTATATTTTGGTGCATGTCAAGTCTAGATGAGAAACAATAATTGAAAAGAAAATAGAAAACACTAGTTATTAATACTGTATGATCATTTGAAAGACAAACAACATCTGTGATGATGTGTGTATGTGTGTGTGTGTGTGTGTGTGTGTGTGTGTGCGTGTGTGTATGCGTGTGTGCGCGTGGTCTGTGATGTGTGTGTAAGTGTGTGCGCATTCACGCATTGCCATGGACCAGATGAACACTGCTATTTCTGAAGGGTCACGTGACATTTTTGAAAAGCTTTCTGACGATCAATAAAATTGACCACCAGCCTTTCCTGTACTGACAGACACAGCTAAGGCATTAGCGACCATCAGCATTCAAGGATGTTAAGGCTGTGGATCCAAGGTCCAGAGTTCAACAGCGCAACTCCTGTTTACCAAGGCTAAGTGGTGATATCCTCTTCTTAGCCTCTGCAGAGGAGGAATAGTTATCCGGTGGGTCAACAAGCGTGCTGTGTTCACATAAATCGGTCTACCTCGCCAACCCCCACACCCAAAGCACACAGAGTTACTGAATGCTACCTGCATTCTCTCTCCCTCTCCTGCTCTATCTCTCTCTGGCTTGGCCACAAACAAACTGTGAGCCCTTGGCTTAAGAAAAGGGGAGTAACACCCCTTATAATGATTGATTAACTTTAAAAGAAAGGCTGTTACACACATCCATTACTCTGCACGATAGCACACTAAGGTGACTGTAAACTTATTTACATATTGAATAAAAACCTATTGACAGCCAAGATCATGTTTAAAAGCTACAAGGCAGATCAACCATTTGAAAAGTAAGGACAATGTTATAGTAATTAACAAGAAAGCTATACTTTGGCTGCATGTTTCCCAAACAGATGAATCTAGATGAAAGCCAAAACAACATTTGAAAGCTACTAAACTGTTACTGTTAGACTACTACTACATGCTCAAGATTAAAGCATAAACACCAGATGAGGCTGGATTGTTAGACCTTGAAACAACTGATGGTTTTAGAAGGTCTCAAGGCACCCAGAAAAAATAAAGAAGAGTCTGTTTCAATGACAGTGGCTTGGCAGCTTTGATAGTAACAACAAGTGTGATTTTTAGAAGGCTTTAGAGGAATGATAGAGAAAAGTTTGTTATTGATTGTTATTGAACGTAAATGTCAGAAAGAAAAGCAAAAGAGAAGATAATATTACAGAGAATATAGTAATTTATGTTAAATTGGACCAGAAAGTAAATCACATATATATTTATGTTTTAGTCAAACAGTACAAGACAACCAGCAATATAAAATGAGACTTGGACTGGATGAAAGTGAGAAAATAATTCACAGCACTTAATGTGCTCTTTTAAACCATTGGTTTATAGCACAACTAGATGTTTTTAAAGTGGTATTTTACAAGTTTAGGGAGACAACACATTGTAGGTCACATGGAGGTGTGGGATATTAATTTTGTGACAGTATCATTGTCGCACTATTACCCTTTGTAGTGGCATTTCCTATCCAGTTTAATATTTAAAACATAATACCTGCATTACACTCTTTAAACAGTACGGTCCAGGCCATAAACCTGTGGAAAGACACAATAGGCTACATAACCATAGTTTATAACAACAAACTCACCTGGTTATGTATACATCTTCCAACCACGCACCACTGGACGAGAGTGCAGGGTTGGACAAGATGAAGGTTGAAAGCCAAATCTGTTAATAATCCCCTGGCAAACACAAAATTTGAACGCCTTTCTTTTAAAACTCCCTGGCTCCCAACCTCTGATTGTGTTATACTAGGCTATAACTATATTCCCCTACCAATATTACTGACCTCCCCATATTTGACAACAACAAAACTATTTGTATTTGAATTCTCTGCTCAGTCTACTTTACATTAATTTTCACACTTTTGTATTTGTGTCTTGTATGTCTAATATGTTTGCTGTCTTTGTCAAATGTTTCAATATTATGTGTCTTTGTATTCGTAATGTTAGATGTCCTTGATTGTCTTGAAAGACATCCTTAAAAGAAATGTATTGCAATAAAGTGCAAACTTAAAATACGCAAAGAAACAGAAATGTGTACTTAATCCAACAAGATAGTCTTCTATAATTATCATAACATTCCTCCCAGTGACCTACGTTATGTAAACTTGAGAACCCTTCAAATGGGGAACAGCTTTCCTTCGCCCCCGTGTCACCAAGGTGTCACTTCTAACGACCTGCTGATGGAGGGGTCAAGTGTAGACTTTCCAAGCGCTCCAATCAGTTGAACACGCATTTGGCTTTGTGAAAGAATTTAAAAATTGTCTCCTAACTGCATATATGCGTATTTCCCTTATTGTGGATGTGACCGCACTTTGGCACATCATCTGACTCTGCTCCCATGCAGCTCACTATTAGAACTTGTTTGCTAACAGAGTCGGCTCATAAGAAAACCGACCCCCTTTGAAAATCTGTATAAAATCAGTGTCACTCAGAAGCAGTAAGTCGTGTAGAGCTGCCGTTTGTCACGTCACGTCTGAGGCTAGACGGTATGAATCACTCAGCACTGCAGCTCGGTTGCGTTTACACGGCTTGACTTCTTATTTGGGTTGAAGGGTGTTTGTGTGCCCTGTGTCGTCAGACACGGTGTCAGCTCACCGGGCTGTATAGTTTCTTCTCTCGCTAAAACGGCGGGGGTCACTTTTAACGGGCAGTGCGGGCGTCTGGCTGCGCTAGAACATTCCAGACACACAAATAAAGCCGCAGCGAGTGCTTTTGTTGTGCTGCTGACTAGACAGGAGCCTTTCTGCAGGCCTGCCGACTCTGAAAAGACGTTGTGTATCCCCGCTGGTTAGATGTTTTAACAGACTTTCTCCTGCTTTCCACAGCCCTTAGGCACATAGCCCTTTACTCTCCCACTACCAATAACAATAAACACACACATTGCAAGCAGATGCAGGAAAAGGTGTCTATATCGAAGATTTTTTCCCCACCCCCTCCTTAAACAGCCCTACGCCCTGAAAACCAGCATGGGATTAATACATTCAATGTGAATTTAAAGCTAATGAATAGCTATTGGCCTGTACCCATCCCGGGGCCCACCCCTAAGCGGCTTGCCACTAGGAGGTAAGACCAGGCAGAGAGAGAGAGAGAGGGGGAGGAGGGAGGGAGGGAGGAGATCATTGTACAAATGACTTCATTAAAAGTAGCCGTCAGCAGAATCGTAAGGCTGTCCGGCTGTCAGCAGCGTGACATGGTGGCTGAGGCAACTATACATGCCTGGCATTCCACTGTGGCACTGTGCTTTGGCTCGGTGGCACGTGGGAACTCCATTGTGCAATTGCTTAGTACGGTATGACAACTCGGTGAAAACAAACATTTTTTTTTCTATGTGTTCCAAATCAGTGTCAATTAATGCTTCTTGGCATCGCCTGGGAGCATAATACGAATATATACTTATATATATACACTTATATATATATATATATATACACACTTATATATATATACACTTATATATATATATATATATATATATATATATATATACACACACATACATACATATATATATACATACATGTATGTATGTATATATGTATGTATGTATATGTATGTATGGATGTATGCATGTATGGATGTATGTGGGAATCTTTATATGTATTTTACCGTTTGTCTGTATTTCATAAACAGCAGATTTTGCACTGTGCAATGCGTCCAAGACAAATTCCCCATGGGACAATAAAATCTATCTATCTATCTAAATAGCCTAATTCAGCATAATAAATACAAATACATAAACAGAGACTTTGCAAAAACCCATGTGAATAGCCCACATGTGAAACAGTTTCACCACTGTTTTAACGTTGGTTGCTAGGCCTCAGACGTTTCTTGGCACTGAGTTGTCACCGAGTTCTCAACCCACTGCCGGATATGACGTCATGCCGACCAGACGAATAAAGCAGGGGAACATAGGCTATATGGACCCATATCCCCAAAAACAGCTGCATATAGTAAACACTAAATCGCACAAGACTTGTTGAAAAAAATGTATGTGCATTTTATTAAAGTTAAAAATAAAACTCCATATTTGGGTTTCAACCCCCGGCATTGAGATCCACTGACAGAGAGTAGACACATTTAGACACACAGCAATACAGACACATTTAGACACACAGCTACAGGACATACTCACGTATGAGAACAGGGTGGATGTGGTGCGGCTGACTCCTTATTTAAGGGGGGGGCGGGGGGCAGCAATAAAACACACAGCAGCCAAAAGGAAACACAGCAGTGTTTGCACGCGCAGCACTTTTTACCCCCCTTCCACGCAGGCTACTGCAATTAGATCAGACACAGCAGAAGGACGGGGGGTGGGTTGGGGGGATGGGGTGGGGTGGGGGGGGTGGGGAGAGAGAGAGAGAGAGGTGGGGGAGGTTAGAGTTCAACTCAAGGGCAGACTGAGTGGCTGAAGGGCTGTTGAGCGTTGAGGTAGTAGACCCTTGTAATGCACGACCAGTGCTGGTTAGTGCTGATTAGAGCCGGCCTTGTTTCTTAATATTGTTTAAATGGAGGCTGCGTGTGGAATGACAGAGTCGCCGATGTGTGTGTGTGTGTGTGTGTGTGTGTGTGTGTGTGTGTGTGTTCTCCTGTTGTCCTTTTTTCTACATGCTAGGACTGGACTGCCCCACCGCCTAATCCCCAATCCAGAAGATTCCATATCCACGTAAAACAGTGGTTGTGGCTAAATGGTGTCCACGTTTTATTTTAGATTTTTTTTTATCCTATGAGTAATTTGAGTCGGGCATTTAACTATCGCTAACAATTACATTTGCCTGGCTGACGGAATGTGCGCCAGAAGAATCATTCGATTATGTTAGCATTTAATTTACAGTGTAACAGCTTAACATGGTGTGATCCGCTTGAGGCCAATTCGTTGTGCAGTGTGGTGTCGCGTTGCTGAAGTGCCGCACATGCAGGCGTAACACTGTTTGCGCCTGCTTTTACATCTACACGCCCTCTGGTCTGTGCAGCCGCGAAGCGACTGGAGGCTGACAGAGTGACAAAATAAACGCACAAGCTGCAGCACACCTGTCAATATTTTATGGGACGCCCGTCAATATTTATGAGCCAGGTTTATTGGAACGGATTATAGTTACTGGTCAATAAGTTTACGGAGCACAGAGGCTGAGGTCTGTGTGAACAGTCTCGTTCTATTATGGGATCTTGTCTTGACACTTTTCCTATGTCATGTGCGGTATAGGCTGGGTGTGTGGGCCAGCATAATAATGATTCCACATCATTACGCTGAACCAAAATAATATATTTATTCCCCATGTGTTGTCTGCTAAAACACTTGTGAGTTCATTTCCCTTAATGATTCCCGTTTCACTGTGTGAGGGTCATTACCAGCCAGGTGCAAGGCAAACAGCTACTCTGACATAGGTTAAAAAATGCTAAAGAGACATCCTTTTGCATTGCCTGCACAGGCGAGATTGTGTTGCTCGTGCGCGCACACACATGCACACGCACACGTGTGCATTCATGTGTGTGGCCTCTGAATATGCGTTTGATGTTATTATTCACAGCGCAATATGCCGTAAATGCTCTCAACATGTACGCTCGCATTGCAATTTTAACGCTCGCACAACACTCATGCATTATGCATGAATGCATCTGTGCGCTATATTTTCTGTGTGTCTTGTTCCTAGGAGCAATATGGTGGCATTCATCACACATTATGTATGTGATCAACTTGCATCCATTCCAATCCAGCTGTCATGAGGATGCAGTGTGAACTATCTCAGCATCTTAATTTTACATCGGCTATTTATTTTAATCATTATTTTTTTATTAAAACAAATGGAAGTTCTAATTTATTGTTTAAGTTTGTTTTAATTGGTTATGATTTTCTATGTAATTTGTGTCATTTATTTTATTATCAGTAAATGTTAGGTCACTGTCATTTATCACAGATAAAGTGTTAATGTGTTATTATACCCTGTATATTCACTGGTTTCACAATTCAAACGTACCCAAGGGTAATGTAAACACTTGGTAAGAAGGAAAGAATGTAGCATTAATAAATGATGTTATCAAGCGGACTGTAAAGGCAATTGAGAGAAGATCAAGACCTTTGGTTAAAGGCAGGTCATAGCCTACTAAGTCATTGCTGTTGCGGTTTGTGATGTCACAAATGTCACAAACTAATCAAAAAGATGTGTTAGATGTCAGTGCCTGCCATTGGTCCAAGAGATTAAATAAACACGGGTCCATCTTTACAGTCCCTTACAGAGATATAAAAGCACAGTTTGCTATAGTGCACTAAACTGACTCCGCCATTTCATTTGAGTGTCCCGCATTGTAACATTTATGAGTAAACACAGCTGAGACACAGATGTACAACCCTGGGACAGCAGCGTGACCTTTATCACCACGACACCTGCAAATTGAAGGCTGAAGGCGCAGTGATCGCTCTATCACATCACACACAAAAGGCATGCAAGCACTGTTAGCGATATCATTAGGTGCCAAAGAAGCGTTCTTTGACGTTCTCCGCTTGCATGCACAGCTGAGAGAGGCTGTTTTGGATGAATACATTTGATTTGCTAATTAGATCTGCCCTCACACATTTGAATGCTTTCACAATGCCACTTAGAAAGCTTGGGACGACACAACAGGCCTTGTTCAGCAGCTTTGAATGGATCCATGCCAAGCACATCACATCCTGCGCTGCCATTTGTGCTACAAACGTTGTCGCTCGCACACAGCATGTAAAACAATATGCACAACGGAGCTACAATGTGTTCAGTGAGATATTTTAATACATAAATGTAGACGAGGCTCAACTGTAATCTTGTTTGCGTTTATATTGATTGTAAATAAACGTTGCATCGGGCCCCCCGGAAGAACGTGCGCTGCTGTGGCTTTGGAAGCACACGGTCGCACTACATTCTGCCTTTTTCATGTACGATCCATGTCTGTGTGTGTCGTGATACACAATTTGCCTCAGAAGAGCAACAGCACAGGGAATGTCCCTGTATTGCCTTTTGGCACTGACACCAACTTCACAGCGCTGCTGCTAGCCTCAGGAGCATGCAAGGCTATAGAGGTTGATATATTTATTATAGCATATCATAATTATTATAGTTGGTTAAATTCAGCGAATATGTCCTCATTGTTCATTAGCTGCATATTCTGTGTGTGTGCTAAAAGAATACTCTGGTTTTTCTACACAGCCCTGGCTGCATGTTTGAGATGTCTCTCTGCTCCAACACACCTGACTCAAATGAACGGGTCGTTATAACGACCCATTCATGCTTCTTTACGGTAACATGGCACACACTACAGCTATGGGTCTTCAGCTAGAATAAGATTGCCCGGTATACTCAGTACAGACATAGCAGAGGCGAAGAGACTGAATGAGAACAGACAAGAGTAAATCTTGGACTGGCTTTTACTAACTGAGCCAAACAAATGCACAATGTCGCAAACTGATACCGTCCTGATGTTAGTGTAATGATCTGTCTGTCGCGGCTAACGGGAAAATAATGAATATCCGACAGAACAGGGTAGCCTACATCCCTGCCAATGTTATTTAAGGCAGATTGCAACCTACAGTAGACTGTAACCTTATCTGTGTGTTATTCCCGTTTCACAGAGTTCTTATTTTTCCGGATGTTTTTTTACGGATGCCAAGCGGATCTAGCCTCATTTAGTCCTGTTCCAGACTACAGCATGCACATAAATAAAATAAGGTTCAGTCTCGTGCCAAGTAGCCTAAGGCTTGAAAGTTTGCAAGCTTGCAAACCTATTGCTAACTTATATTACCTGTCCATAATGCCTATATGTCGCCAACATGTTATTTTACACACATTACACACATTCCTGTCATCATTTCTGTTATGATGTAGTGTTCATCTCCAATATATCAATAAATAAAACTATGCCATGTCATGCAAAATATTGTAATATTACTGTACCTTCTCAGTCGGCATAAGGGTGATGGCGTTCAATTGATAGATCAATAACCACTGTCAAATACTCCCAGTAGGCTACATAATTACTTCATGGTGCCACTACTCATTCCATAGTCCACACTGTAAGAAAATGGGGAGGATTATTTGATGCCATCTTTACGACTCATAATAAGTCTATGCTCATTAGCGATTTGCATGCTACAGTATTGTGTTTTCACAAAACACACCAAAACAACTCCTCAGAACATCGACCGGTTCAGTATACTCAACAAATGCACGTATACTGCTTGCACAATTTGTATTACGACAAGTGTTGGGCAAGTTACTCAGGAATTGTAATAAGTTACTATTAACTTATTACTCCTTCAAAAGTAATATTATTACTTTACTTATTACTGGGTATTAAAAGTATTTAGTTACGTTACTAGTTACATTACTATTTTACTTTCACAATCACTACCCTGTCTCGCCCCTTCAGAAAAATTACAACCTCATTGTCATTGCCAGCTCATTTTATAATTGAATTCTCTTTATTGGAACAATAATGAACGTTACGAGTCAACAATCAGCCAAAGTGAAGACATTGCAGCCTCTCAAACCAGATGATCGGACAGCTTGGTTCAATTAGCCTACTACTGAAAAAAGTAATCACATTACAGTAACTAGTTACTAGTAACTAGTTATTACACTCCACAACTGTAGGGAGTAGAGGGCCCATTAAGTAAAAAAATACCAATTAGTCATAGTGGGGTTTTAACCGAGTTCAAACATCAACACTATTTGCACAGCATTTACTGACTAAACCTTTAATTGTTAAAATGTCTGGTAGCACTTTGATGACATAACAAGGATAATCTCTCTAGTCTGACGAATCCATACGGGTGTGTGAGTGACTATGTAGTACTGTAGAGATACAGGAGACACTACATTGATCCAAGGTACATGCAATGTGTTTATGTTATAGGCTTTTTTCTTTCATTTAGAACTTATAATAGCTGCATTTTATGACGTCATTGAGCTCTCACGTTGTATCTGTAAAGCCAGTTTTGAAACACTATAATTCTTGGTCAAATTATTTATTATGGCAAAATAGATTTGCAGAAAGTGCAAAATATCCCCTTTCACAGAAGCACAGCAGATTAGCAGGCATGCGGTACAGACATGGGAGTTACACAACGGTCCACCTACAGCATGAGCGGTCAGCATTCCCCGTGTCTCTGATAATGCATTTTCAGCACCTGTGTTTTTCAAGACCCGCACTGGCAAACGCTTCCGTAAGCAGCATTTTCAAGCAACAGTGCCAGTCAGGAACATGTGTGTGTTCTGCCCCCGCCCCACCCCCACCACCATCGCTCCCCACGTACTTACGCTTCGCCTCAGGGGTCCTGATGCAGGCCATCCGGGAATAAGGGGGGGAAGGGGGGGGGGCAATACAGAGGTAATGGTGGCCGCTCTCAGCGAGAGGGGCTGAATGCTTCTTCAGGTTGCGTGTTCCTCAGCCATTGTTCACAGCTTTGAGGAGCCTTAGCGTGGAAGGGGTCTCCCAGCCCCGGTCATCAACACGGGGACGCGTTTGGGGGGGGGGGGCTCCTTAAAAGGTGTGATGGAATGCAAATACAGCGACTGTAAAGGAGAGAAGTGAATGAACTTGAAATAAAGAGGGTTTTGGGTGGAGGTGCAGTGCAACATCTGGACACCGGGAGTGATGATGAGGCACCAATTTGTCACGTGTGTGCTACGTTTTATTAAAGAGTTCCCATGGCGATCGGCGGAAAAGCTCCAATTCTCCATATGTACACTACGCATAAAAAAAACGAGAGGTTTTAAAGAAATTACAATATGATTCTAGGTGTTTACTGTTCCTTTAAAGCTGCTTTAGATAGTCAAAGTGCATTCAGGTGACCTAACCCCATCTGTAATCAGAAAGAATTAGGCACGCTAGCACTGTTTGCTAGCACTGTTTGCTAGCACTGTTTGCTAGCACTGTTTGCTATCACCATTGCTTTGGAACGTATAGGCCTACTTTCTCATGGAGAAAGCACCCAAGGAAGCTGCGGAGCCAATACACTAACATTACACCAGGCAACGACAACAAATGGACCATTTCTCACCACATCTTCTGTGGCTAAACAAGATTTACCAGATTTATGTGTGCGTGTGCGTGTGCCATGTCTTCATTTAAAAAGGGACTCAGCAAATTTGACTCAGAAGGAAGCCAGGCAGAAATGAGTCGAGCCATATTCAAGTTTAGTGATCACTGCCTTCACCGGTTCAGAGCACAGAGGGGCAGTATTTTCAATGTCCAGGCCAAAAGCAACGCCACTATTACACACACATATAATAGATGAAATATACTACGCTATACACTATAGTATACTAAACTATGCACAAAACGTTGTGGGATAAGATTGTGTGTACTGTTCATGCCAGAGTGACCAACACAATCACGTTAGCTGACTAGCGACATATGTTCCCGCAGCAGTGTGTGACCATGGTGACCAGCATGAGGAGGAGATGCCAGGCTGTTGTTGCCGTGTGTGGTTCTTCCACACGCTACTGACGTTTGTTACGTTAATCCATTGTTAAATTACCAATATGTCTTGTTTCTTCATACTGCAATCATTCAATCCACCAAACGACACCAAGCAAGAGTCAACAGCAAAGAAAAACTGTTGGGCATTGTCAGAGAAGATATGTTTGGCACATCTTGGGGGCACAACCCACATACACCACTCTGCTGCTCATCTCACAAACGCATGTTCCTTACAAATGTGGCACCATTAAAAAGGGAAATAATCAGGCTTTCCAATGGTATAAGATGTATTGCAGAGAAACATTGTTACAACAAAGAAATAATCTATCAAACACAAATGTCCTAACTTTTTGTGTTATGTTTATAATATACTAGCCTTATGAAAATATTTTTATGTATTGTCTGACAGATCTCTCTCTCTCATACACACACACACACACACACACACACACGCACGCACGCACGCACACACACACAGTAGCTTGTCTTTAGCCTCTCTATATGAGCCTCAAACCTAAACACCGGTGTGTGCGTGTGTCAAACGCACTTTAGCTTGTATCAACAATGCATCACGTATCAGTCAATGTAGCCATTCTTCACCTCCTAGTTGTCTGCCCAAGGTACAATGTGTGGCACAGCACACCCCGATTCTCCGGCACTACACTACATTTAACAAACAAAAAAATAAATAAAAAATAAACTTTTAACTTTGAAGGTGAGCTTCATAAAATATGTCTGAGTTCCAACGCTATAATTAGGCGAAGGTATGAATGAGTATTAGCAATGTAAGCCATGCTCCAATTATTTCACCACTGGTGTCAAAAATTACTGTCTCTCCTCTTTGCTCCCGCCGGCACAAGAGGCACCACGCATGGAAATTGTATGCTTTCTGTTAACAATGCTCTCAGCCAATTCAGCCACTCTTCCAGTCTTTAGTCACTGAATATTTAGCATCTTCTGCTACCATTAGAGCTATACGCCTGCTGCTGCTACTACTGCTCGGCAACCAGCAGAATCTCGCCCCTCATATCTTATTCCTGTCAAACGCATTCTGCAACCTCTCTCTCGCTCTCTTTCACTGTGTGTCTATATCTCTCACGCTATACTGTATCTCTTTCTCTCTCTCTCTCTCTCTCTTGCTCAAGGGGGACTGATTTGATGTCAGTTCAGGGAATGTGTTTAGGTGGATTTCTGGTGAAGAAATGCATATTTAATGACCAATCTGCAGCTGTGCTTCTTTCATATTCAGCCATTCGGCCCGCCTCGCTGACACTCTCCCATTTCTTTCCACCTTCCCTCCTGCTCTCTGTCTCTATCTCTCTCTCTCTTCATCCCACCCAGTCGACCAAGACAAAGGGATAAACCATCTCTGTTATAGCTGCCTTGTACAACTAAGGCACACACACACATACACACACATCAGCGCAGGAGCATACGCCCAGGCTAAATTAGATTTGCTGTCTCTTTATATATTTATTTGCCTCTCAACAACTGATTAGTCTCCCATGGCCACGAGTTTCATGCTAGACTTAGCATTTCAATTGGGCACGCGGCTAGCTCATGCTGGAGCTAAATAAGTGCGTGTTTCCATCGGGAGTTCCAGACCACAAGAGCGCAACCACTTCTGTGTGCACGGGAGATGAGAGAGAGAGAGAGAGAGAGAGAGAGAGAGAGAGAGAGAGAGAGAGAGAGAGGGTGGTGAAAAAGAGAGAGAGACACAGAGAG
>JAOEGT010000006.1:2281714-2305067 GCA_025447795.1 Speoplatyrhinus poulsoni | reverse complement strand
ACACACACACACACACACACACACACACACACACACACACACACACACACACACACACACACACACACACAGATGGTGGTGTCAGCCATGCAAGGTGCCATCTGACCTCCGGGAGCAGTTAGGGTTAGGTGCCTTGCTCAGGGACACTTTGACACTTGGCCAGGATGCAACGGGATTTGAACCAGCGACTTTCCAATCACCTGTCACCCCGCTCTACCCGCTGTGCCACTGCCTCCCTAATATACGTATTCAAGACGTGAATAGACAGACAGACAGAAGACAGAATTGCTGTCAGCCTGTGTAGGCTGGGATCATAATTGACCTTCACCACGCCCCGCCCCGTTTTGCAGGTCCTCCAGTAACAATTGAGCATTTTTGGACTCGGTCGGAACCTTCCGTCAACTGTTGCTGTAAAAGCTTTATATGGTGTTTTGACCTACCTAGTTACAGTAACTACCTAGTTACAGTAACTAGGTAGGACAAGTGAAAGGGGCGGGGCTTGGGAAAGTCAAGAGTCAAATGAAACACTGTAGTCCTTTTCTGTGGAGGGCATTGTTTTAACCTGCTGTCTGTCTGTCTGTCTGTCTGTCTGTCTGTCCTTTCTGAAGCATATATTCTGCAACGAGTGCATCGCTCTGTGGTTTAACCGGGAGAACAGCTGTCCTATGTGCCGGACGGTGATAACCGACAAGGTGCATGAATGGAGGGACGGTGCCACGTCGCCACACCTGCAGATCTACTGACTGAACGGAACTGTTACCGCATGTTATGTGACATCGTTTGACTGACAGTAGCTGTTGACCTGCAAGGTTTTGTCCACACTGATCTGATTGTCAATGACAAAACTGTGCCCTCTACTGGCCAAGATCGGTAAGGGCGCATAACTCGCACCAGGGTGCGTTTCTCCAATACTGTGACATGGAGTTCAAATGTGTCACTTCTTCTCAGCATGCCTGCCCGTTGTTTTGTTTGACCCTTTCCTTTTTTTGTAGTCACAATGCTTGATGTTTGTGTTTTACCTTTAGAGCTGTGGTGTCCAGTCATGTGGGTTAAGGGATTACATTCTTATACCGATTAATTCATGCCACTGTTTGAAGACCTGCTTGTCAGAGAATACAGCTGGTGATTTATGATTGATGGAAGCTGGCATACTTTTGGTCGACCATAGCAAATGACTGAACATCGCTGGGAAACGTAGCGAAACCACTAGAAGCTGTCCCAATGTGGCGGGAACTTAAGTATTTTGTCTACTTGTAAATATGGGCACATAAGAAAAGTATACGTAAAGATAATATTTTGATTAGATTTTCTTCCCCCAATTCCGATTTTTCACATTAATTACGTTTACCTTGTTTTTCTGCTTTTTTCTGTGGCTGTGTGGTCCTTCCAAGACGCTTTTCTCATTTGTAGATTCCACCATTTCAGGCATGCGCTTTGTGACTTCAGATGTGTCTGTCAAAAGAAATTGATAAAATCACAAGGGAGCATTGTGATTGACGACTCGAATTTTGCAAGGGCTTTTCAAAAAGCTGTGAAACTCTGATCATAACTGCAACTTTGCCAGCTTGCTCCTGGTACTGAAGTGTTCACACACTTTCACTGTTTGCGGTTCATGAGTTCATTTGAGTTTGAGGGATTATATTGATCCACAAATTATTTTTCTATTCAAGGTGGTGTAACCTTTTTGCAAAACCACAAGGTGGGAGAAGCATCTATTTTACTACAGTACATTTACTGAAATCACTTTCTACCATAAGATTCAAACTATATAAATAAAGAATACCAACTGATATAAGAATTGATTTTGTTTTGTCCAGCTGCTAATGATGCAATTTTGAGTAAACAAAATTGATCGAAGAAATACCTGTCAAAGTATATGGGAAAAAAGTAATTAACATTTATTTTGATTTTATTATGTACATAACAGTTGGTGTCACAAATCAAGGAACAGATATCCAGAGGTAAAGAGTCAGATGCAACTAAATGTAAATGACATTTTTGATCCATATGCATAGCGGATTACCCTTCAGAGGTTTAACAAAAATCAGACAAAGGCTTGTGAATTCAGTCCGATGTTCACAAAAGAATTTGAAGGAAATATCAGATTCACATCGAGTGTGAATCCCTTACATAGATGGACTATTAAATTAAAGATATGATGGAGGCAACAGAAAGTATATCTCCTGGCCTATCAATCATGAACGATTGTACACACATTGCAGTTGATGTACAGGCTATGATGAGTGAAAAAAGGTACAATGTCCATCCAAATGGTTTTTGCATCCGTTTCTTCCTGCCATATGGTAAGAGAAACTAAAGTACAGGTTTTGATAGAAGAAAAATCCAAATAGTTTTTGGACATGTTCCCATATTAAGAGATTTCAAGACATTTTAGGGCATCATCACAAAAAAAAAAAACTTGAGGTTAGATGGTCACTGGAATCAACAATATACAGGTTTACATGGGGGGAGACTTGACAAATCAAGGTTTACAGTGGACTACATGAATACATTATTTGCATAGTGTAGCTAATGAAGTGGGCACTTGAAATAAATAAAATCTATACAGAATGGAGCTAATAAGACGTACATATCGGTCTGTTATTTAGAACTTACCAAAAACAAACTCCTTGGTGTAAGAATTCATATTCATACATCCATCTATAAGCATTGATCATTACCAACTTGTGGCAGCTACTAGTTTATCCTGTGCTACTACGAAGCAAATATTTGTCCGTCTAAACATCTCTGGGTTTTGCTTGTACTGATTGGCTACTACTGCATCCTGAAGGTCATCTGGCTCTGCCGCAGCAAGAAGATCCTGCAAAGATAATAAAACTGTCCGCAGAGTCATAGCTGCTGCCCACTGGTCTTTTAAAATGTCCAGACATTGCTCCTGTCACTGAACTGATGTTAGGATGCCAGATCTTACTGATTAATCGCACCTTTGGTGGGTTAAAAGTATAGGTTTCAGGTATTTTTATTTCAAGCTGATACCTGCCAGAGGAGTACTAGGTTGTTTATTTTTTCTGGGAAACATTCCATTTGGTTGTTCAATTGAGTTAATTTTGAGTAAATTTTTTGAAACAGTGCTTTGGATCAATGAGACGCCATAATATTGGATTGTTGGAAAATGTGAATAAGCCTTCCCAACATTCATTTGACTTCCAAGCTCCAGCACACTCCTTTATTGCATTGCAGTGCCACAGAAAAGCCCAAATTCCTGCACCAACTCACACGCCTACAGATGAAGGGAGCAGGGCACCGCTAAGCATTCTAAACCAAAGATTTTGGTAATGCAGAGCGATTCCACACACAACGCAATGAGCTTCTTATAGTTTAGGAAGAAAAGGCAATAACGTAAACCATAAATTCATAAATACGGTATTGTTGATGAAAGAAGCCGATGTTAACTACTCGTCAGCTATCTTAACAATCAGCATCGACCAGTCAAGACAGACTGGTTCGCTTTGGGGAAACCAGGTTGAATGGCGTTACTCCAAAAGGCTCATAGCATCAAATCAGTCCACACATAATTCGCTACACGGTCCATTCAGATAAATCCCAGATTGATTGACAGATGACTAACAATGAGAGCACCCAAGCATGGAATACATTAATGAATCAATCCGTACATGTAGGATGAAAGAACAGGCAAGCTCCTGCTGCCTTGGTCCCCTACGGCGAGTCAGAGTCTGATTTACATTCAAGACAATGAAAGGGAACAGTGTGTTCAGACAGCGACCCTTTTTGCAGCCATTTGGTGTCGACTGTAATGGAAGCGATACCTTCAGCTCGATACTGCTGTCTTTTAATAGCTGCATTCTGACATGCCAAACGCACGAAGCAGTGGGAGAGGTGAGGTGAGGCGAGGCACGGCCTATCTTCAAACACTGAACACAGTCCGGTGTCCTTGGGGGAGGGGGGATACCTGCTGTGTTCTATTTAGGCTTATAGTTACATCGCGACCCACTTACATAGTGTAACCTAGAATCTCATCACAATGTGATGACAGTACGTTTAATATTAATACCGGGCCAGGTCAGTAGTAGTCAGAGAGGATGGGCACTGCTGGGGGAGGAGCTGGTGATTGGTGTTGACATGTGTCAGTCAATTATTTCATATCTACGAGTCTCTATATAAAAACCAAACAAAAGGGAGAGGGGGGCGTAATTTGGGCAGGAGTTCACGGTGTGACGGGAGCGTGCGTCATAGGTTCATCCTCAGGTGCTCTGGCCGCTTGGAGTTCATGGGGTACACCTGCTTCTTGCAGGGCCCCACGGGCTGCCTGATGGGCAGCGGCGCCGAGGCCTCCGAGCCGCAGCTGACGTCCATGTGCTCCATGCCGGAGATCTCCATGGGCTGCTGCTCCGCACCGCAGCTACCGCCGGGGAGCTGCAGAGACCGGGCCCCAGATAACGTGGGCCCCCGGGGCCAGCAGTCCCCGCTAGTGGCAAACTTCACTGGGCTAAATGGGGGAGAGAGAGAGAGAGAGAGAGAGAGAGAGAGAGAGAGAGCGCGAGTGAGAGAGCGCGAGGCGTTATAAAAGACAACTGTGCTCGTCAGCTCTGATTGTGAAGAGGACACATGCGCAGCGCCACCCTATGGCATTGTCTCCACCGGCAGGTCAAACGGGCAGCTACCTCAATGGTGTTCTCGGGCTTCCGGGGAACTTCCGCGGCGACCGGACCCTTGGCTCAAGAGAGAGCTTCTCCTTGAGGTTTTCAAGCACGGAGGGAGCTACGTACGTAAACCCCTGTAACGGAGGGGGGCAAACACAGCAAACTCTGAGACGGTGTCTTTAATAAGAAAGACAGCAAAAAACTAAAAGAAAGCTACAGTTGTTGTTGACAATGTCATGACAACGAAACGCTGAATACAACATGTCACGGAATGCGGTCTAACAGTCAATAGAGCTTCCAGGATGGGACTTGATAAGAAACAGATGGAATACATTAACTTGTTCTCGGACTAACTAGGAAGAACTAGTGGTGGAAAAGGAATAATTAAAGAATAAAATAAAAGACCAGAGGCAGTTTGCTTGTGACGGAGTTTAAAGCACAAGAAATATTTTTATTGTGTTTTGAATGCTAATAATTCTAATATGCATTACACTTTTAGACGACGTTACAGACAACATGGCTGATGTACAGGTCGACTGTTTGAGCTAGATTGAGCCAATAGAGGGAGAGCACTCACCAGGAAGACCTGATTGGCACTTTCGCTGAGTGTGGAGTCGTCAGGGCTGTCCACCGGAGTCTGGCTGGTGAACTTGGAGTCAAACTGGCTGACATCATCCGCTGATTGCTGCAAAGGAAAAGCCCATTTTGTTAGCAGGCACGGATGTTTCCAAAATGTAGCACTATTCGTACGCAAAGCGTGAATGCTCACCAGAAAAGGCTTGAATGGAGGCTCCACTTTGCGGGCGAGGAGATCGTCCCAGTTTATGTGTCGGAAAAACGTTTGCGCCTGGTGGATTAAAAGCTATAGTAAGCTAATGAAGCTAATGAACTTTGTATCAAATTCACCACTTGGCTGGCGGTCCATTATGTGTGCGCGCTGAAAAAAAAGACTCCGATGTTGCTACACCGCCGTAAGTATAAACAAACACACAACGATATCCCAGCCTTCACAATGAGTTTTCAATGTGTGGGGCGGAGCTGCTCAGGGAGCACCGGGTATATGACGTTTAACCGGGAGAGGAGGTGTTGCTGTGGGCGAGTTCAAACATCAACAATCTTGCTCCAGGAGGCCAGCAGACTTTACCTGCACCTCTGAGGCATCCCCTGGGCCTGCCCCCAGTCGCAACGAGGCGTTGCGTTTCAGCAGCTGAAGCAGAGACAGAAGAAAAAAAAGGATGGATTAGTTTGGGACCCGTGCTGTGTAAGGAGTCGGATGGCGGCGACGACGACGATGATGGTGTGTGTGTGTGTGTGTACGAGTGTACCTTTTTGAGAAGGTCCCTGGCGTCTTGTGTGAGGTACGGTGGAAGGTTGAGTTTGCACTTGAGGATTTTGTCAATGGTCTTCTTTCGGTTCTCACCTGTGAACGGCGGCTAAAAAGACAGAAGCGGCGTCGTCGTTCTTCGCTCACCCGCCGCAATTGGCGGCAGGGGAAACGAGGAATAGTACTGGATTATACTCACAGCTCCTGTGAGCATGTCGTACATGAGCGCCCCCAGGCTCCACCAGTCCACGGCGCGGTTATGGCCACTCCTCATGAGGATCTCCGGAGCCCTGAGGTGGAAGACACAGCAGGTCATGTAATTGAAGTGGTAGTGTACAGCTATGGCCACTAGAGGGTAGTGTTGTACAATAACAGATTCCCATCAAGTCAGAATACATGGATGATAATAATAATAATAATAATAATAATAATAATAATAATAATAATAATACTACAGTGGTGCCAATTGTGAAACACAGTACTTCTCAAACCAAGAAACTGAAGTCTAATTCTGCTAACAGCCTGCACAATTCGGGAGAAAGAAAATGTGTTTATTTTATAACACTAGATTTTCCAAAGCCCCCTGATGACTGCCGGGACTTACATATACTCTATGGTACCGCAAAAGGTGTGTGTCACCGTGCCATCGTGGATGGACTCCTTACAGAGGCCAAAGTCCGTCAGCTTAACGTGTCCTTGGAGGAAAGACGGCAACACTGACGATGGCAGAATTCAACAACCGACTGACAGCCAATCAGAACGTGACGCCCTTAACAATCTGATTTACCATTGTTGTTGAGCATTATGTTTTCAGGCTTCAGGTCTCTATAGATGATGCCTTTCTGGTGCAGATGACCTAATGCCATGGAGATCTCTGCTAGGTAGAAACTGTGGGTGGAAAAGAAGGCAGAGCAGATTTGTTTGCGAGTCATCATAAAGTGCTATTGTGCGTAGGTCACTTTCACTGGTGCATATCCATGTCATTTTCCTAAGAACAGCAATAAGCGCCACACACCCGTATCAGCAATGCTGAGTACTCATTAGGACGGCCATCCGTTTAGCTGTATTTACACACAACAAAACAGGGGCATGGATTGCCTTGCAGCCTTGCTTTCAGAGAAACGGTGCTGCGCCATGGCCAGCTGGTATCAGCCAGAGCCGTGTAAAGAGAGAGTTACGCCAACGGACGTTCCACATTTTCAAAGGTCACATCGTTCATGGAAAGGCAAAACCTATGACAAAAAAGGTCCAGGAAGTGCTTTGTTGGAAATATGAATATATCCAATATATACATATACACACAAAGATGTACGGCTTAATGTTTTGGTAATTAGTAGTCAATAAATGCACTGATTTACATTTAAAATATAATGTATAGGGTACTTTTAGTATTTAGGCTAACTTTCGGGAACTATTTTGAGGCTCCACGATCTGCCATTGTTGTGAAAAAACGGTTCATTGGAGTAAACGGGGTTGACCCGACTCGCTTTTTACATGGCTCAGGTATCAGGTATACGGAAACTGTCAAACTGACAAAGCTAACAATAGCACGTCTGCTATGGTGGAAGATAACGGCGCTGGCCAAACCGATAAGAGGAAATTATAAAGCATCCCTTCTTTGGACTTGGAGCTGGTTCATTTTTATTAAGTTAGATGTAAATGCTTAATTTACCCTAAACTAGAAATGGGACACAGTAGTAGGGATTTAAAAGGTTCTGGTTTCAACCCGTGTGAAACAAGCTGCATCTCCCTACTTCTAATTGTACCCACTGTAAGCTGCTTGGAATAGAAGCATCACTCAATCATAACCTGTGGGCAGTCACTCAAGACTTTCAATATGTGCACACGACCGTAGGCCACAATAGCAGGTACAATCAACGCCTGTTTGTCAGACCACCTGTACTTACAATGTTGAGTTAACGACTACTCACCTATGAAGACCAATAACATCGACCAATAATAATATCCACAAATAACTCAGTTCACCAATCGATCACGGTCCAACATTATACTGGCAAAGATCCAGACAATCTAATCAAGTAGATTATTTAGTCCAAAACACATTATTACATTAATGTATACTGAACGGCAGACGTAATTTTCCTTATATTCTGTTATGCCAAAAGCTACTCTAGTTCACACGTTAGCCTAGCTCTCAAAACAGCCGCTCCATGCTGCAAGGTAGTCAATCAGGTAAGTAAATCAATTGAACCAATAGGAGCTGTGTACAAACTGCATTAGCCAATGAGTAGTATGAGAAGCATGTCTCTCTGCTTACAGACCAAGCTATTTGAAACCCAATGTCGATTAAGATAGGGCAGTGAATGGAACATGAGGATTTTTGTCTTTTACTGAGAAACTACAGTATTGGTCACAGGGAAAATGTGCATACATAAATAAAATAAAATATGAATAATCTCTCAAAAAAAAAATCTAAAAAGAAATTTAAAAAAATCCCATCAAAGGCACATCCGAGAATTCTGGCTAGCCCTAGTCTCACAGAGCCAGCCTTTACTTAGGTTAAACCGATACAGACTTTGAGTGACAATGCTCACAGCCAATGAAAATCTATTTCTCAATTTTGGAAAGCGCTGTCGAGCTATGTATCGGACGTTCAAGCACAGAGTTGTTTATGTGACGTAGTGCTGATGGACGGAGGAGCCTGAGACTAGGCCTGCCCTAATATTTCCACATGTCCAAATGCAGCGAGCAGGGCTTGTTCACCAGCAGTGTGACCAATACACAGGAACATACCAGGCAGTGTCCTCCATGAAGATGCCTTCTCTCTCCAGCTGCATAAACAGCTCCCCACCTGCAGCAAGACAACACAACATTCACAACTTGCTGAATGATGGACACTGATACGTTTGCCGGATTCCATATTGAAGCGACTGCTTTTACACTGTAAGCAATGCACAAAACAGAATAGACCTTTCTGACCTGTCAATCACACGTCAATAATAACCAGTCAAATTGTCAGATTTTTCTTAGCGACGCATTATGTCCCACAAACAAAGCAGTTATTAGTCAGACTACTACGCCATGGGGTAGATTAACATTTAGAATCCGTTTTTCACAGGGCACTAGAGCGCTAAATAAATGCTTGGTCACCTTTATACATTTTCATTAGATGTGCTTCGGGAACATGCAATTCCATCAAGATATCATGCAAGACTTGTACAGTGTCGTACAGTACAGCAGCGAGCTTATCCTCTTTTGTCTTTCAGAAAACAGAAAACTACAGTTACAATGAATTAAAAGCTTGTGGGAACTTCAGCTGAACTGAACAACATTAACAAACATGCGTTAACGTTAACGTACAGGTACAGTAAGATAACGCAAAATATGCATTCGCCTTTAGTACCATTACTGGCTGTGTACTTGGCTGTTGTAACGGTTTCATGCTTATTCTATGGCTGGCATTTACAGCCAGTGTTGGATCTCATGTTGTGAATACCAGTAGGTAGCCTACAGTATATCCTTGACTAAAGTAGAGAAACAGAGTGACATGGTAGACTAATTTGGCAAGAAGCACACTGCAATATTATTAGGAATACGAGAGAAAATATCATAGAATGTCCCACAAGCTGAAACGTTTGTGGGACTTTAGCAACTGTAACTAACGGGAGGCCAAAACTGCGATACAAACGTCCACGGTTTCATGTCGTGGTTCTGGAATACAAAACCGCGCACACAGACACACAAAGACTAGAACCACTGAGCCTTTTTAGAGTTGTCAAATCAACTATACACATACAATACAAATTTATTTATTTATTTATTTATTTATAAAAAGCGATTTATAGAATGCATGTGTTCTCATTCATGGAATTTAACCCCCGTCACTACGATGTCGGATTATGGCAACGAGTCTGTCTTCGCTTCTTTACTCAAACGAAACAATGTGGAATTATATCACACTTAGAAACATCAATGCATGTGTGTCATTTTGCTGAGAGATGACAAGACGCGCAGCGCGCACACACACAAATACTGTGTCGTCTTCGTGGGTGTGTTAGGCATTACGCAGCAGTTAACCCTTCTTGTGGGTGGCTCATTCACGAAACCTATCTGACGTGTGTCAATATATCCATGATGTTCCCCAAGGTATGAAAACTGTTACTTTTTATTAAGTCTCTGGCCGCTGTCTGCTTTGCCATCGTGTGGTTCCAGACTGTTTGTTCGTCTGCCTGCATTGTGTAACTTGTGTCTCTTCTAACAGTGTTATTCAATTTTAAACATGACTATAGCAGCAAACAATTACTGTTTTCTATGTTAAGGATATAGTGAAATTCTGTCCTTAGCAGGCTGTTGTAATGTAATCCTCATCTTTTTTTGTTTGTTTACCTAGTGCTGGCTGGCGTCAACAAGAAAAGTGTTCAAACCGAACCGTTTCTCAAAAACCGAGATATGAACCGAACGTGGATTTGGTGAACACCCATAGTAAACCAATAGGGTTACAGCCGGAGTCAGAAAGGTCTATTACAAGAAGCCATTTATGTGACCATACTAGTGCGCCTGTCTGTGTATGCGTGTCCTCACCACTGAGATACTCCAAGATGAGGTACAGCTTCCCGCCAGTCTGGAAGGCATAGATGAGGTCCACAATGAAAGGGTGCTTTACCTCCTCCAGAATGTTCCTCTCCGCTTTGGTGTGGGCTGTGTCTTTCGCATTCCGCACAATCATGGCCTGGGCGAGGCAAAATACAGACAGCTGGGGTGTGAATATGACTTTGTGCCAATATATGTCACGCTAAGCACACCAGCATCTAAGACAAAAACACACGCTGAACTTAGGTTCAAGGCCACAGACCGTAGGTTCAGCGTGTGTTTCTGCCGTAGGTTCAGCATGCATTCCTGCCGTAGTTTCAGCATAAAAAAAAAAAAGAAAAATGGAGGAGCTCGGAACACACACAGAGGACGTGTAATGTCAATCTCTGCTAAGGATACAATTATATTATTCCACTACATGTAGTTGTTTGCTGCTCTATTAAAAAGGCAGGGTTAGTCATTTTCAAAAACGCTTGCTAACAATATCTCGCCGCGGCGTGGCATCACACATTGAGATGCATTGTGAAGCAAAGTGAAATTGTATTGAATTACTACAATGGATGTTTGTTATCCTGAATGTTTTATATTTTTCTTTATTTTACTTTTTGTAGATGTGACTGTTTCATGTATTCACGTACAGCTAAAATGTATTTGTTGGTTGTCATAAAAATGACAAAATGGGGATTTGTAATAGAACATTTTAGTTTGAATCATTGATAGCTTTACAAATCTGTAAGTGAAAATGTCTGGACTATTAATTAAGTCCTTCAAGCATGAGCAAAGGCCAGTCTAGTGTTTTCAGATAAGATAAAGTTACATTGTGATTGTTTAGAAGTGTCTTAGGGTCTAGTGTTTATACTAGTTAGTGATTGAACAGATGCTCTGAAGTAAGAGCTACAGTGGATATAAAAAGTCTACACACCCCTACGAAAATGCCAGGTTTTTGTGATGTAAATGAATGAGACAAGATATATCATGTGAGAACTTTTTCCACCTTTAACGTGACCTATAATGTGAACAATTCAATTGAAAAACAAACTGAAATCATTGAGGGGGGAAAATTAAAAATAAATTGTGCACACCCTCTTATAACTGGGGAATCACATTCAAACTCATGTTAAATAGAAGTCATTACACACCTGCCATCATTTAAAGTGACTCTGGACGTCCCTCCAAAATTGATTTAAAGACGAGAAGAAAACAGGGAGGGTTCCAAGATGCCTACACCAACATTAAAGGAACTGCAGGAATTTCTGGCAAGTACTGTATGCTAGTACTAGTAGTATGTGACAATGTCCTGTATTCTTCATATTAATTAGCTATGTGGTAGGGTGGCAAGACGGAAATAATCCTTTTCTTACAAAGAAAAACATCCAAGCCCATCAAGTCCCCCAAAAGCACGTGGGAAAATGTGTTATGGTCTGATGAAACCAAAGATTAACTTTTTGTCCATAATTCCAAAAGGCATGTTTGGCGCAAAAACAATACTGCACATCACCCAAAGAACACCATACCCACAGTGAAGCATGGTGGTGGCAGCATCATGCTTTGGGACTGTTTTTTTTTTCAGATAGATCCGGAGCATTAGTCAGGGTGGAGGGAATTATGAAAAGTTCCAAATACCAGGCAATTGTGGAACAAAACCTTCAGGTCTAACGATAGTTAGAAAGCTGAAGATGAAGTTCACCTTTCAGCACGTCAACGACCCGAAGCACACATCCAAATCCACAAAAGCATGGCTTCACCAAATGAAGATACATGTTTTGGAATGGCCCAGCCAGAGCCTAGACCTGAATCCAATTTAACATCTGTGGGGTGACCTGAAGAGGGCTGTTCACGGGCAATGTCCTCGCAATCTGACAGATTTGGAGCGCTTTTGCAAAGAAGAGTGGGTAAATATTGCCACGTCAAGATGTGCCATGCTGAAAGACTCCTATCCAAAAAGACTGAGTGCTGTAATAAAATCAAAAGGTGCTTCAACAAAGTATTAGTTTTAGGGTGTGCACTTATGCAACCAGGTTATTGTAAGAGTTATATTTTAAATTTTCCCCCTCAAAGATTTCAATTGAAGTGTTCACATTAAAAGGTGGAAAAAGTTCTGACATGATATATCTTTGTCTCATTCTTTTACATCACAACACCTGGCTCTTTAACAGGGGTGTATAGGCTTTTCATATCCACTGTATATAGTCATATAACAGATGGTGTGAAGGATGCCAGGGCTATATAATAAACTAACAAAGCGTTTTATTTACTCAGTGTACTGTCAGTGTCTCTGTTTGCTTGGTTAGACTAGCTGACATGATCTGTATACTGGTCTCTTTATAAAGATAATAAAGTGATATATAGGCCTGTCACAATAATTACTATATCGTGCGATGTATGGTAATAACCTTGATCATTTTTCTGACTGCGATAATATTGCATTTACACGTGCGTTGTTGCTGACATAAGACATAAGTTAACGTGCAGTGCTGCTCTTCTCTCTCACTGAACTTTTAGAAAAATAAATGCAAAAATACGGCATTTGTTTTATTCGCTTCAAGGTTTGTAGCCTACCAACTTTGCCAAGCAATGAAACTAGTGTAAACAATCACAACGAATAATTATTGCCACACGACAATAGCGGAACAGAGGTGCGTTTAGAATTGGCAAACATTTTTCCGTTTGCTTGAGTTCGCAGCAAACTGTTTGAGGAGGTAGTTCTCAATGAACCAACATTGACGCTGGACGAAGGGTGACAGTTTCAATCTAATATGTTTGGAATGTTTACAAAAAAAGATCAACATTCAAGGTCAAAGCAAACATGTTCGCCACAAACATATTCGCCAATACTGAACTCACCTCAATAATTTTGCTGCTGGTTAAAATATCTACCGGTCTACAGAAAATAACAAATATGTCGCTGCAAACCTGAAATGATTATAGGAAGTTGACATTTTGCCATTTCTTAATGATAACTATTTTGAGTTTGCTTTAGAAGGCACACTACTTACCCACATAGCCTACAATCTCCCAAACATATGAACTGGGTCACTTTCATCCTAAAATACTGGATTAATTTACTGCTGACTCGACAAAACCATCGTCGCTGGTGTAGGGAACATCAATATGTAATTGACAACCAACCTTTACCACGACAGTGTGTTGATGCTTGTTCTGAATATAAACAATAGGCCAATAATAAGACAATAATTTCAGCAAACAAAAAACAGGCCTAATGATATACAAGATCTTGGTAAGAGCAGTTGTTGAACAGAAATTGCCATCACAGTACTACGACTTTGTTGATGTGTGTGGCTTTCGCCATTTTGTTTATGTTCCTATTTACGGAGCCAGGGCTGTGTAGAAGTATCGGATTATATTTTAGCATAATGCTAGGACATATTTGATGAATTTTACAAAAAGTGTATTATCTTACAAATATCAATAGCAATAGCTGATTTTACCTTGAATTTTTTAAATAATGTAAATAATCACCTTTAACGTAAATGGCTGTTGAATGGTGACAGGTTCTGATTACATACCTAAATGCATGTTGTGTTCTGTATCTGAATTTCATGTTTAAACACTTTTAAATGTATACTTGGTAAAACCACCCATCAACCCTTTGCTAAAACACACCAAGTCACAGACATTACTATGTACTTACTATGTTACTATGTATTGGAATCTTAGTGTAGAATAACTACTGTACTTCAGAAACATAAACCCAGAGTTCTCCTTAAACCACAAACCTTTTTCAAGACTTTCATGGCAAATATTTTCCCTGATGTGGCACCAGACACCTTTCGAACTTGAAATACCTGAAATTAATAGACATCAAGAATTATTTATTTTGGCTGTAAACGTGATAATTTGGTAATCTGTAATAAGCACCAAACGTCAACACGACAATAAAATCTGTTACACGGGTCATTATAATTACACTATAAGACTGCTGGAGACATATTCATATACACAGACATAGGAATTGACATTTAGCAGTAGTTTACAGTAAATCATAAACAGTTTCGACAACATATCTTGTTAAAAGCCATTGAAGGGGGTCTGCTGCGACTATTCGGCCAATTCCTGAAAATTCCTTTAATATGTAAAGGTACAGTACCGGTATACTACAATATGACACCTCACCTTTCCATAACCACCTTTCCCCAAAACTCTTAGCAGCTCAAAGCATTCAGGCCTGATCTGCTCTGTTCCTTTGTTGACGACGTTCTCTGAGATTTCAAACTTCTCACAGTCATCCATATTACTGTAAACAAAAACAAAAATGTTAAGAAAACTCATATTATAACACGCGTACGTTATATAGCAGAGTGTGTATGCATTGTGTATGGTACTCACAACTCAAAGCTACTACATTGCTCCATGTAATCACCGAGTTGACTCTAAGGAAAGTAAACGGAACGAAACGTGTTAACTAAATTCGTTCTGCCGGTCATTACTTAATCATAACATACCGTAGCAAACACTATAACAGAGTAGCCCGATCATTTAGAATAAATTAACTCCAGTGTTCCAGTTCTTTTAGAAATGTATGTTAAGTAACTTTCATTATTAGAGATGGTGGGTAAGTAATGAAGTGTGTTCGGATGGCTCAAATTGATTAGCCAATGTTGCTAACTGGGCAAATGACCTAAAGTGTCTATAGGCTTCATCAACGTGGTCAAACTGGAAACACGTGTGGTTGCACTGTGACAGTGCTAAAAGTAGTACCGTAGTACGTGGTGAGTCAGTTGGCAAACGTGTGCTCTTGAGTGCTGTGTTGCCGATATGCTAGCTTTACGCGCGCCTAGCAGTAACAACGCAGGCCTCGCTGCCGCCACGCATTTACGTGCTAGCTAGCTCACACGCTAGCTACGAGGCTACGACCAACTCAGCTAGCCGACTTACCCCATCTTCAAGTTCGTCGTCTGACACGTTATCGTCCGGTTGATCCAAATCAATGTCGAACACTGCGGCCATGGCCTCGGTCTTTCACGGCGTCTTTAGAAAACAGTGCCCCAGTCCCCCAACCTCACCAGAGAATCATTGCCGCTTCTGGCGGCTACAGTGAGCCAATCTCCACCAAAACATTCCACAGAGCGGAGAGGCAAAGCACCTCCAGCGCAGGGCACGCACACTACTATGTTTTGGGATAGGCGAACTGGTTTGTTTGAGAATCCAATCTAACAAATTACTATTAAATTAGTAAAACGAGGTACCATATTTAGACATTTCACTGTAACGTTAATTTCGGCTTTTACTTTCTTTGCTTCAAACATTTTGCAAGTAAGTAGGCAAGTTATACTTTTATCAAATTAGATTTCCCTCTGGTGCTTTTGTTGCAGTGATTTATAATACATTAAACTAAATGTAGCCTAATAGCCTATATCTGATTGTTTTTAGGAGTCCTGTCCAGACTATAATAGTTAGTCGAAATGCTCAGATTCTCTCTTTAGGATGGATATCATATCGATCATGGATGTAGGCTAACTAATCCTACGTCATATAGAGGAAGCAGCATACTTTACAAGCGCAGGTAGGTGGTTAAAATGTATGAGTAGCCAAGCCGTCCAATCCTATAAAGACACCGATGATACGCATCTGTGTAAATATTATAACTATCCAGCCAGCAGGCCTCCAACTCGTCTGCCCCAATAGAGCCTCTAACGTCAGTGTCCAGAATGAATACTAAACCCTCCACTAGTCTAGCACGCATGGGTCCTGATGTTGATGATGATGAGTTAATCAGTCAACGCACAAAACTATCATGGTGTGAGTGCGCCCTCTAGGGGAGAATTACATTTGTGTTTTTTTCTTTATGTATAGTTCACCCATGAAACGTCATACCTACCCAAACACCACAAACAAAATGAGCGCTGTAGGGCTACTGGATATGTAATAATGTAGACATTGTATAGGCTATATATTAATCGATTCAATGCAAGGGTAATAACGTTTTTTACGTGGTTTCATCTATCATATTTCACATAACATGCACACGTTAGGATTTCGTAAATTAATATAATTTATGTTTTCAGTTACTATTATATATCTTGTAAAATCATCATATAACCTACTAGATTATTTTACTGCAACGATTCTCTCGAGGTGCCCTTCACCATCAGTAGATGGCAGTAACAACTAAACAATCCTGTTAGGGTGTCTACAAATGCGATGAAAATATTGAATATGAAAGTAGAAGGGCGACATTAATAAATAGGGGTCTACCCTAAACCCAAATGTTCTATCAACTTTCTAGATAAAACATCAGTGATTTAATTCAGCATAGCTATTTAGGAAAAACCTTAGCCTAGAACAGAGGTCTTCAACAGGGGGTCCGCGACCACAAGTGGTTCCTCAGGGGTACTGCAGGACTCCACATTAAATGTCAGAAAATATACATTAACATAAATACAACCTGTGCTAGGCACTATAGGCCGCCATATACATAAATATGTTATACCACATGTGATAGAGGGTCACTGTGCTGTGTGGGTACTTTTAGTACCTCTGGCCTAGAACATAGGCCTATATGTCCCTGTCCGCGTGTCAAACAAGCGCGTTTCTTTTATTTTGTCGCCCATGTAGCCTACATAGTAGCCTACATATGATGGTTAGATGTTGCATAATGTGAGTTCAAGACGATTAGCCTGATAGTAGTAGCCTATAGAAGTCGTCTAGTTGTTCCAGTTATCCAAGAGGGATAGCCTACTAAAACGTATAGGCCTAACCGATTAACAGTCTAGTAGACCTTTGACAAGTTTACAAACTAAGAGTTTCAATTTGCATCTTTTAACGTTTTCTACTGCAGCCTGTTAAGTGAATGTCAGATAATAGAAATCGATCAGGAAGTTGCTTGATAGTCTTGTTCAAAGAGGAGTTACTGTACGGTTCAGTGAATCTGGAGGGCTGCTCTCCGCGGTGTGTCTTTTATTGTGGGGGCTAACCTAAAACCTACCGCATCCCACGAGGCTAGGGAGAGCCTCTCCTTGCGGGGACGGGTTGCTTTGAGTACCGACTCAATTATCTTTGATAGTTTGCTCTACATTGATTGTTCTATGATCAAAACCAGCTGTGTTGGGTAACAAAATATGTTTTTGTGCATGTCGCCTGTTATTCTTTTCTTTGTTTAGGTTTGCAACGGAACAGATTTGACATTCTTAGAAAGTCACAGCACTCTGTTGTGGGCTTGGAAGCCCCCGCTGACTGGGATATATAGGCATACTCATTCACTGATACAGAAATTAACACAAAGGTGGAAATGTGATAGAATATAGCAGCATTTTCCTGGGCATTGTTCTTAAATCTCACATTCAAGCATTAGATGGGTATGTTTTGTTTTATTTTGTTGGTCCAAAACTTGCTCAGGCTATTGTCTTATCATATTGTCATATGTTTTGTTGCCTAGAAATATTTTAGACGGAGAACACATTGAATGAACTTTAGCAACAGGCATGTACAATAGGCCTATATTCTGAAGTTATTATATTAGACTAAATGGACATTCTTTTCCAAAAATGTTGAACTCATGAACTATTAATTCTCATCATACAATATAATATATAATTATTTCCCATTTACAAATACAGTTTATGGCTCAGATGTAGCTGAAGAAATAAAACATAATGATGTTCAGCTATTTCTTTATGGTAAAACATCTAACCGCACATCTGAATGATATGCAAAAACTAAGGCTGTTCTATATGCCCCATTGTAAATAATGTAGGAGAAAAGGAAATATGTAATTTGACCTTTTAAGGTTCCTTATAATAAAGTACTTTTATGTGTAGTTTATATTAGTTTCATTTTGATATTTGGTTCTCACAATGCTATATGGATTTAGTGTAACATATTGCCTGTTATCTAATGCCAATTTACTACTACTGCTACTACTACTAATAACAATAATAATAATAATTAATATTATTAACATAATGTATTTGTATAAACATTTGAAAACAAAGTGCTTAACTAGCACAATACACATATACGGGACATAAACATAATTATAGAACAGGAATTATAATAGGAGGATCATGGAGAGGAGCTACGATGGGGAAGGATTGATGTTTCCTTTTCGACACCAATGCACCCCATATGTGTCCTGGCTGGCAGGATGTTTCCTCCTTTCTCTGTCTGCTGGCTAAGGCTTTTTTTATTTTTTTATCCCCAGTTTACTTGTTTCCCTTCAAAGTGAAGGTAGATATCTCAATAGCATTAGCACTCAGCTCATTGCTGATGTTTTAAAAATAAAAGTCCACGAAAGACTGATGCACCTCAAATATGAAGTGATAATATATTACAAAATGTTTTTTAAAAGCTGAACTATGACCACTATGAGGAAGTGGCACGTATGCTGTGGAATTGTATATAGTTTTACTTTGTTGTATGCAGAGTGCTGCTGAGAAGTCCTGTAAACAGTAACAAAAAGGTAATGGACCAAAGTATTACATGCTAAACGGCAACAACAAGAAATAAAAGCTCAGACAAACACATATACAAATGGGCAATTCCAATTTTAATGACTATTCTACACTTTCTGAATGACATATGAACGGGCCTTTTCCCTGGCAGGGCTCTTGGAACAAAGAAGAGAGTAATGTAATCATGAAAAATATTTAATCCTGTAACAATAGCTCCTCTATCCTCTCTTATTCCTTCAAATAACAAACTCAACAGGGCTTCCTGGTTCTAATGTGCGTGTGCCACATGTTGAGATTGTTTATAAACAGCATTGAGATAGTGGAGAAAATATGGCCATTCATTGTTTTCACTAAAATCCTCTTTCTCCAGAAGCAGAACAATGAAAGCTTATTAACTAGAATAAAATGTGGGGGCACTAGAATCCCTAAATGGTGAAAACACAAAAGCACACGAAATTAATTGGATTCTGGTGAAACCCTGTAAATTCAAGAGTGCTGGAGCACTCATTGACCGTGTCCCTCCATGGTGGTGCCCTGGTTTGATATCCTGGCAGCAGCCCATAGGCATTTGGCCATGTTGGCAGTGGAAGCACGAACCCCAGATGCTCCATGTTCAGTGGAAATGCCCACACGTAACTTATAGGTCAAGACAGCACGGTCGGGGAAGAAGTCTTTGCTGATAATGTCTTGGGTAAAATGTGTTTCAAAGTGCCAAATATAACAACTCTAGCCAGCCAAATGTCTGTCATTAAGCTGAGCGGGACAGCTAATCATGCAGAATGAACCCAGTGATCTAAATTTAAATGAGCTCCCTCAAATGGAGTGACTTATATGAGGGTACAAAGTCTGAAGCAGCTGATAAGGCTGTTTGATCTTGCTGTGCTGAAGCCACAATAAAGAAAATGGATTTTGTGTAGCGGGAACTTCAATTTCCTCAGAAGTGGTTATGGTGTGCGTGTGTGCATGCATGCACGTGTACAGTGTGTGTGTATGAAATATAAAGGCAATATCAAATATCCATGCAATGGTCAATTTACAGCAAATAATCAAACCAAAAGTTAACACTATAAATTTCGATGTCATACTGACATTTAAGACAGTAATATTCAAGTTCCACATGTCACTTATACACCATGACGACTCAGTGTTATATATGCTGCACTTCGACCATCCCAGCATTCCATGGAGATGTCGATAAAAGTCACAAGATCAGCATAAATGAATACGGCAGTGTGGACAGACCTAAGTTAGATATATAGGTACAGTATATGTTGGGTGGGCTTGTGGAAGGTGTTGTCGTGGTGGGGCTGGGCGATGACGTGGAAACCGGATGAAGTCAGCAATATTTCATTGTCTCTGGGTGGTTTCCCTGGGAGGGTCCAGAGACCCCCTGGAGAGAAAGACTGACTCACCCTGCCAGCAATAACACTAGAAACCAGAATAATGCGCACACACACACACACACAACATATGACATGAGAGAGAGAGGGAGACAGTGAGAAAGACACAGACATTGAGAGAGAGAGAGAGAGAGAGAGAGGGAGAGAGAGAGAGAGAGAGAGAGACAGACATAGATTGAGATAGACACACAGAGAGAGATAGAGAGACAGACAGATACAGACAGAGAGAGAGAGATAGAGAGACAGAGAGAGAGAGAGAGAGAGAGAGAGAGAGAGAGAGAGAGAGAGGCAGACTGATACAGACACAGAGAGAGATAGAGACTGATACAGACAGAGAGAGAGAGAGAGAGAGGCAGACTGATATAGAGGGAGAGAGATAGAGAGAGAGACACAGAGAGAGAGATAGTTTGAACAGGCAGGATTTGCGTTTTAGGTTTTCAGAGCATTGGGTGTGGCTGCTTTGGGAAAAGGCTATTTCTCTCACGGGTGGCAACACATCGCTCTGTGCCATTACTACCTCTGACCTCAGGAAGACTGTCTGCCTTCTCTATATTTTGCTATATATTTGGTCAATCAGTAAAGCACTTTGAGCTGCAATCTTTAAAGTGCTAATTGCATAAAATATCTTAACACACTATGATCATTACAAATCCCAAAACAAATGTTTTTATAGAATAATGTAGAGTAACACACACACACACAGTATATATATATACAAAAATAAAAAAAAAAACATAAAAAATAGTTGAAATGTGGTGTGTTGAAAAACAGTTAACTTTACTAATTGTTATAGATACCAAATAATGTCACATTATGGGATACATGTGATGATCACTATAGTTAAATATATTTATTTAGCACAACCACATGAAGTATTTATTTAAAGTAGAATAGTGGAATAAAAAATATATGTACATATATTTGATTATCCTGTATGTACAATAAGTAATTAAGTGTTAAAGATAATTGTGTATGACCACGTGTAGCAACATTACATAGCCAAACTGTAGTATCATTAGCATACGCCTTGTTATGATGAACCATAATGGACACCACAGGCCTCGGAATCTGAAATGGAGAGGATGTCAAGGTTGAGGGAGCATATCTGTAATGCGATAACCGCTTGGATGTGAAACGCTAGACAAGGAAATCGGAGTGTGATGGACTCAATATCCTCAATCCCCTCCCTGGTTGATATGTGAGATTCTTCAGAGCCCTCAGCACACACCAAAAACTCACAGGACACATAATGATCACAATCCAGTCAGTTCACGTTTCAACAGAACTTTATTTCAGAGTTCAATATGGTCCATACACATAAAAACAAAACTCAGTGCAGATGTCCATTACACAGACACACATACATTTACAGCATTAGTTCCAAAAACACACGCACACTTACTTACATTCAGATAGGCGTGCCAAAGGGGGGTCCCTTATGGAACAGGACATCCTGAAACTGCCAACAACAACACACTCCCCACACTAGAAGGGCCATTCCAATGTTATCCAGTGATTTTCATGACAAGGAAAAAGCGTTACCCTTTTGCACTTTTACAAACAAATCATTTAATACATAGATTATCTAAAACTATTTTCAGCATTGTATAATTAACAGCCCCCCTTCCCAATATTGGGTTGTCCCAATAAAAGTGCAGCCTTAAACAAAAATGGAACTATTGAGCAAGAGAGGAAAGTTCACGGTTAAATAGAATAAGGGAAGTGCAAAAGGGAAGGGGTTTGTTGTTGCAATGTGTTGCAACAAGGTGTGTGTGTTCTGGATTCTCTGGTTATTCAAGAGAACAGAGCCAAGCCTTGGAAACACACACACACACACACACACACACACACACACACACAGTACAAGTACAATCACCCAACATCTACATTTAACAGCCTACATCTACATTTACACACAACGTGGTTCCCCCACGTTAAACCACATTAATACATCAGAGCGATGTCCCTGGCTTGGCCACAAGGGGAAGTGACACTGTCCCACACATACACCGTACCCTGAATGAGGACTGATGTTGACTGAAACAATGACAACAACAAAACAGGATGCTGGTCAAGATGAAAGAGCCCGAAATGTCGGACAGCCTACAGACTGTTGTCGCCTTGCAATCTAACAGCCAACACCAGTCTGATAAGCTATCTGACAGGCCGGGAAAGTGACGGACATACCCAATGCACACACACATACACGTAAACACAAGAAAATCCTAATCTTACTTACCATAAAGGGAGAGTAAGAGTGGATGTGCGAGTGATCTGACTGGCTCTAATGCCGAGCGTCAAGCGCAACAGTACCCTTCTGTTTTGAATCTACTGGAGTGATTCGTCTCTTGGCGCAGCAACGACAGCAGTGCACCGAGTTCATTCGAAGGTTCAGCCGAGGTAACGGCACAGACGCTTTTCACTGCACGGAGGATTTTTTTTTCTCCCTCTCTCCCTCACTTTCAGCCCCGCCCCTTTGCTTTTGCCTGTGATCGCTGCGCTCTGTCCAGCGTAACACAGCAGCGGCACGGAGAGCAGAAAAACACACTTTGCTGGCAATTACGGAAAGAGAAAACATGCTAAGAACGGCAGCCTACGTAGTCCATTGAGGAATGAAACAACGACATTTAAAAAAAAAAAAAAAAGCCCCCTCCCCACCAAAAATGTCTTACGTTTTAATCAGAACGTAAACGAAAGACCGGGATGTCGAACGTGAACCTGATATCCTGAGATTTCACAGTTGCCGGGAGAGGAAGGGGGGGGGGGAAGCACCTCGGACGAATGCAGACAAAGGAAAAGGGTTTACTGTGAGCCTTAAACCAGCACGCCTAACACAAGCATAGCTCTAAATGAGCCTCTCTCAACTGCACGGCGACTAGGAGACAGCGTCCTTGTCTCATACTGCACAACGGCCCGCTGTAGTCTATAAAAACATAAAAGGAAGAGCAACAAATGTGTCAGCCACGCAACTATCTCCCTCTCTCTCACACACACACACACACAGTCATAGATGTGATTCAATATATGGATGCATCTGGCAGAGAG
>JAOEGT010000006.1:2261747-2275100 GCA_025447795.1 Speoplatyrhinus poulsoni | reverse complement strand
GGTCTTTTTGTTTTGTTCCCCCCCCCCCCCCAACATCGTCCTCAGTATCAACGAAACGTCCAGTTTGGTCACGGAGTTATGCAATTGGTCGTCATGCACGTCACTCAAAATACCTCTCCTGTGAAGTAGGCGGGTCTTGGTGCAGTTTAGCCACTGTCCCAGACAGGTAAGTGAAAGGCTGGCTCTGTGAGCAAGGAGTTGAACCAGCAGAAAAGCAGTGTGGATTGAGCCTTACCGTAGACAATGGGTTGCGTCTCCGTTGCCTGCTCCTCTTCTTTCCTGAGAGACTCTGAGGTTTCTAATTTGTCTACCTGCAACACAAAATTATTAAAACATTTAGGTTATCCACACAGAAAAAACAAAACAAGCAGAACATTTTGAGATTATCAAAAATATGGTTTAGCTCTATACGATACCAATCCCTGTGGTAGTTGTTTCCATGTAGGACACAGATTACATGGTGTTAACACCATAACATATATTATTTTATTATTCTAATATTCTACATTGTATTTTATTATCATTGCATTGCACTTTGGACCTTGAGTCTGTAGTAAATTTGATTGGTTGATTGAAATTGGTTTGGCAGGAAGGTTGACTGCCAGCTAAAAGGACAACCCCTGGTAATACAGTAGGATGGACCTGGGCAGAGTAAGGCCCGGGGGGCCGGATGTGGCCCTTTGAGACATTCTACCCGGCCCGCCACGTACATCAACCTTTAAAAAAAATAAAATACAACCTAAAATTATTTGACGAGCTCTGCAGAATGTTACTTCATTTACTGCTGCGTACAAAAATACAGTTAAAGTGAACCGTTACATTTGATTATGAAAATTGTGGAATAGCCTATATATGCATAAATATGCAAGTTAACAAAGTTAGCTATTTTTAAAATGTTTTAGCATGGTGGTTAAAAACGTAACGTGGCCCGCAAAGACATTGTATTTACTGCACTAGAGCTACATCACACTGGTGGTTAACACACGCCTCATCATCGCAGACAGACGTCTCACACCGTTCCATCAAGCAGAAACTCCACCGAGAGGACAAACGGTGCCATGCTGGCAGTGCACAGTATAGCGCACGCACGCGCCCACACAAGGGCCGTGTCGACGTGCACAACAGGAGGCTGCAGCACAGTGGAGCGACAGCCCGCCGTGCTCGTGACAACGCTCAAAGCCTTCCGTTGAAAGCACAAGCAAACAGCCCTGATTGGACTCACTGGTAGTATAAGCAGCATAACAAAATATGTAATAATAAAACATGCATCATAAAATACAGCACATGCAGACGCTCTCCAGTATGTACGCAAACAGATCGGTGTGAATGGTCTTCAACTGCAAATTAAGGACAGAGGGATAACTGAGAGGACTCGGCCATCCGTGAGGAACTCTGAGTATAGCCGCTGCTCTTCCGCTGGGTCTTCCCCGAGGAGGCCTCGCAGAGATAGTATCTCCACCCTGGCCTGGGAACACCTCGGGATCCCCCAGTCAGAGCTGGCTAATGTGGCCTGGGAAAGAGAAGTTTGGGATCCCCTGCTGGTGCTGCTGCCCCCCGCGACTCGACATCCATCCATCCATCCATGGATGGGATAACTGACGTGTTCAAAACTGATCAAATACGTTTAGCTCAGTTCTATTGGTTCAGACTGTTTTAGGCTTGCAGTAGGGATTTTTTTTAAGGGCTGAGGTACTTCAACCAACATCACACGGACAAACGCTTCAGCCCCTACGGTTGACTGCCGCAGCTCTATTGATGTTCTCACGTTCTACAGGTGTAGGAAACTCCAAGCGACGCTTCACGTGAATGACTATCCAACATTACGTGTCAGAACTAAAACCATGCGCGCGCGCGTGCACACACACAAGGCTACAGTCAACCAGGCGTACATTAACTCAAACAAGTAAAATGTGCACGGAGCAAAAACAAACAAACAAAAAAAAAATCATCTTTCACCTTTTCCTTAACAGTATCAACCTGGAAGAAAAGAGGCACATCTCAGAAAACCAGCCTGCGGGAGTTTGCTGGCTACTTTCTGCACACAGATCAGATTCAGAGTGGTGATGGGCACGCGTGGCCCTCTAGGTCACCCACCTTTGAGAGGTACTCCCTCATGACCTGGATGAAGTAGGGCATGGAGAAGTCCATGATGTTGTGCCTCCAGGCGGTCTCCAGCACCACGTCTGGCCGCAGCAGGTCGTAGCAGGTGAACAGGCAGGCGGCGAAGCACTCCTTCTTGTCCTCCTCCAGGAACCAGGCGAGCAGCTCCTCCGCCAGCTCCGTGTCCTTTGACTCCGACGCGTACTGCATGGCGTCCTGCAGGGGGCAGGGTTGAGGCGGAAACACAAAGGGTGAGTGTCGCTAGCCTGGTTTAAACAGACCACGTTCACTTTGTGAAACCGTCAAGGAGAGAGCACCTTGTACAGCTTGTCCTTCTTGCAGAGTTCCACGCTCTGTTTCCAGCGGTTGTTGCCCTTAAAGAGGTATGCGGCGATTCTCCTGAACTCGATCAGCTCGTGCTTCTCCAAGCGCTGGGCCAGCGAGATGTTGTCGAAGTTGTCGTAGGCATCTATCGATGTCCTCAGCGCCTGTGGTGGAGAAACCGAGCGATGAGGCTCACCGACAGAAGGCTCGAGGCACAGGAAGCGGGAAAAGCTCGTGAAAAGCACTGACCTGATAGTCTTCCTCTGTGATGAAGAGGTTGTTAAGTGCTTCGTTGACTGACTTGTTGTTGTGGTTCTGTACTGATCGCAGGTATGGCTTGACAAGTGGCAGCTGTTTCACCTGTGGACACACGGCAGTCAGCTACGCTGGCACACAAGAGGCTGCTGACCTTCAGTGTAGGGAACTCAAGGGACCGGCTGAGGTGTACCTTGGTGAAGAAGTTGACAGCACGGGAGTGGTCCAGTCTTGGGGACAACACTATGAGCAGGTCATTCAGTAACAAGGGCTTGAACTCCAAATAGAACTGGGTGGCTTTATAGTACAGCTCCACATTGGCCACCTACACAAGAGACGGAGGGATAAGGACATTGACAAATAAATTGCTGTATGGACGAATCCCAACCCCCACTACTGACGCACCTATTAAACTGAAACCTGAGAGAATAAAGCGAAGCGAGCAATGCAAAGGTATAATTGTCTCCGTTTGACCAATTGACTTGTATAACGTATATAAATAACATTTTTATTCAGGTAAAAGCATGAAATCAAGAAAAGGCCAAAGTAGCGGTGAATTGACAGCCATTTAATTGACAACAAAGATCGGTTTTTCGCATCCGCCTTTAGAAAGGAACACCATTCCTTGTTTGTATTCTACCATCTTTACTGACAATATGCCTTGTTTGTATTCTACTATCTTTACTGACAACATGCCTTGTTTGTATTCTACTATCTTTACTGACAACATGCCTTGTTTGTATTCTACCATCTTTACTGACAACATGCCTTGTTTGTATTCTACTATCTTTACTGACAACATGCCTTGTTTGTATTCTAGCATCTTTACTGACAACATGCCTTGTTTGTATTCTAGCATCTTTACTGACAACATGCCTTGTTTGCATTCTACTATCTTTACTGACAACATGCCTTGTTTGTATTCTACTATCTTTACTGACAACATGCCTTGGTGATGATGTCTTTGAACTGGCCCTCCTTCCAGGCATCCGATGGGTGGTTCATCATGGTGATGATGGCGTTGTCGAACTCCTCGTATTTGTCATAGAGGAAGACCAGCTCGCCCCACAGGTGGGCCTGTTCGGCTGCCCGCAGCACCTTAGGGATGTTGACCCGGGACCAGAAGAGCTCCAGGTGCTCCCTCATCTTCTGGGGCTTGAACTTGGAGTAGAGGATGGCCAGCTCTGTGAACATGCCCATGTGGGCACGCTCCAGGCCCAGGGCTGCCTCCAGCATGGTGATCAGCTCCTCAAAGTAGCCACGGTCCTGGGGGCAGAGCAGAGCTACATCAGAGAGCGAACGAGAGAGCGAGCGAGCAAGAGAGAGAGAGAGAGCAAGAGAAGAGAGTGAATGAGAGCAAGAGAGCGAATGAGAAGTGTGCCCGCTGTGTTGCCATGCTACCTGGTAGTAGTTGATGAGCTCCTCCAGCTCGTCGGCGTGCACCACGATGTGGAGGCCGCACATCTGGGCCAGCCGGAACTCCTTTCCATCCACGCAGGCGAAGCACACCTCCTTCCAGGTGCGGGTGCTGTTGGCCTTGCGGGCTCCATCCACGGCCGCTTGGTACTCGCCCAGGTGCACCAGGGTGGAGGCCAGGCGGCCGAAGTTGGAGACGTTGTTGTACAGCAGCTTGGCGGCGTCATACATCTTCTCGTCGTAGCAACGGTCACCCACCTGCAGCGCGGACGGAGGAATGAAGCTAGCATTTGGTCCACAGAACACATGTACTTAGCTCTGATGTGTCGTTAGCTAATGCTAACACCAATGATAATGCTAACACCAATGCTGATGGTAAGCTAATGTTAACGCCAAAGAAAAGCTAACACTAAAACTAACTAATGTCACACTAATGCTAACGGCGAGTTGGGAGGACGGGGGTACCTGCTGGATGTGGGCGTTGTTGGGGCCGTTGATGAACTCCTCGAGCTCGGCCAGGCGGTTTGTCTTGGCCAGGGCGAAGATCAGCTCGGTCTCCACGTACGACTCACGGGCCTTCTTACGAGCCATCTGGAGGAATTTAACCAAGTCCTCCCAATTTCCTGAAAAAAAACAAAAAAAATAAAACAGTCAATACATTAAAACACGAATATATAGTGATGGGCTCAACAAGATAATGGCTTTTCCCTCGTCCCCTGCCCTCACCACTCTGATCAGCGGCCTGTACCACCTCCATGTAGGCAGAGGGGTCGTCGGCCTTGATGTAGGAATCGATGGCCTCCTTGACCAGGCCCTTCTGCAGCTGAGCCTTGGCCAGCTGGCTCCACACCGCCGGCTCGTTGCAGCGCTCCGCAAACTCGTAGGCCCGGTCCAGGTTTCCAATGTGCTCTATCAGCACCTGAGAACCAGAGGATCAAAGTCACTTATGACACGTGTTCATTTTAAGTTTTAATGTGTGTCATCATAGGTACTACTCATGTACACAATCAATCATTTCTGTAAGACATATTGCAAATAAGATGTAAACGTGATGCAAACAAAAATTCCCTGATGTGACACGAGTCGACCGAAAAATGACTAAATTCCCTGACTTTCCATGTCTGGAATAGACTTTATATTCCGTGATATTCCACAAATTCCATGACCAGGCGCGGTGGCTGGTAGGGAACAACGAATGGCTGACCTGCACGGCGGAGGTGTTGACGTCAAACTTCCTGAAGATGGCGAAGGCCTCCTCGAAGAGCTCATTGCTGATGGCGATGTTGGCGATGTCGGGGGCGTCGTAGTTGTCCAGCCTGTTGATGTACTCCATCACGCGGGTCCGGTCGGCCTTGATGGCCGTCAGGATCAACAGGTTCTGCAGGTTTCGGTGTTCACTGAACACCGAGTTGTCCAGGACGATCTTCTCCAGCAGCTCGATGAGCTCGTTGGGCAGGTCGGCCGTCATGAAGGCCTTGACGGTGACTGACACCTCCTCGGGGTCCTGGGTCTCCGACAATGCCGTCTGCACCACCTGGACGAGGCCAAGAATAGCAGGTTAACCGCACGCCGAACACCGGGGTGAAGCGAGCCACGCTTTAAAGATTCTCTATACGATATTTTAATTTTATTTTAGATATAGCGGCAAACAACTACGTTCTATGTGAAGATGTAGCTGAGTAATGGTGTCCCGAGTAGAGAATGGCATCACACTCCCTCTGTGTGCATGGTAATCAGAGCTCCTCTGCTCTTTGTTTTTAGGTGTTAGCTAGGGTCCGATACGATACAGAGAAATCGATCCGATTCTGACTTCAATAGCTGCGTCAGTATCGGTGACAATTGGACAGTTGTGACCGATCTATGGGGCTAATCCGATTAAAATGCATCTAGGTCCTAAAAGAAAGATTGGCTGTCATTTACTTTGCAACTTAACAAACAAATGCATACGTCAACAACAACATTGTAATGTTTCATATATAGCCCATGTTACATTATGTTTTACAGAGTTAGGAAAGCAATGTTCAAGCGTGATGATTCCTTACATGATTGCCAGTGTCTTCCTCAGTCACATTGAGGAATACAGCTTAATAGAACATTGGAATCGGATCGGTACTCTGTATCGGCCAATACCCAAAGTGCAGGTATCAGAATCGGTACTGAAAAATTGGATGCTGTGGCCCAAAAAGCATTTGTTTTGATTTGAGATGCTGCTGCGCTTAGTGCGACATCTAGTGGTAGAAAGTCATACGGCGCCCTGCCGGGAACTGACCTGGTCGATGAGCGGCCGCCTGAAGGGGTTGGTCTCCAGCAGCACGCTGGCCCACAACTCAGGGTCTTTACGACGTACCAGGTAGCGAGACAGACTCTTGAAGAGGGAGTTCTCATTGCACACCTGGAGACAGAAACACACGTTAGGACATTCTCCCTGCTGCTCTGCACACTGTTTAGTCAAGAGATGTGTTAGGAGGAGGATGTTCTCCCTGGGACATGCAAACAAATCAATACATATGAATACTTCTGCGTCCTATATTACGTGACATTGAATATTTAATTATTAAAAGTAGGGTTTTTGTATTTTTAATTACATGATCTAATCTATTATGTAAAATGTATTTGATTGAGTTTAAAACCCAAAAATATATTGAAAAGAATATGTAGATATTAGATCCTCACATTGATGAGCTCTTGGTCACACTGGCCCCTCTCATAGGCCACACAGGCCAGGTGAGGATCTCTCTTCTCGCAGTATTTGCCCACCACGCGGCTGTCGTAGAAGGGGTTCTCCCGCAGGAAGCGCTCGGGGTTGTTGTTGCTGTCTATGTAGATCTTGGCCAGGGCATTGTGGGTAGCCGGCTCCTCGCAGCCCTCGTGGATACGAGCCTCCAGCCAGGGCAGCAGCAGCTTCAGTCTGGGACGCGGAAACAGGGGAGAGAGAAACGGGACTGACTGAATATGTGAACAGGTTGTTAATGGCAGGGTTAGTCAGTTCTCTAGCGTCAAACTCAAACCAAAACAAACTTCCTCAGAAGCTCCGCCCCCACCAGAGTATGTGAGCGGAGCAGAGCTGTTGGAAAACCCACGCATCGCTCTTGCAGCGAAGTTTACGCTCCTCCTCAAGTGTTTCACATCACTCTGCACAAAACTGCTCTTTGTTCAAAGGGAAAAAAAGAATTGCCGCTCCAAATTCGCTCCATACATTTTTTAGTCCGAATTCAAACAAACATGTACAATTGTGTGATGATGTAGGCGCCAGGGCTGTGTAGAAGTACCAGATTATGTTTTCAGCATGCACAAAGAATGGTAAACTAGCCTAAGATAGTTATTTGGTAACTTTGACCAAAAAAAAAAAAAAAAAATGTATTAGCTTAAAGCTATAGCTTTAATAATAATAATACAAATAATACTTATTTTGCGAGATGCCTTGCAGGACACTCAAGGACTAAATTACATCAACTACTGTATGGAATTACGATGTATGTTATGGAGTGGGGGGGGGGTGTGTGTGTGTGTGTGATCAAGGTGGTACCTGTTCCTCTTCTCTACCTCAGCCACCAGCTCATCGGTGGAGAACTGTCCCCTGACCACCAGAATCAGGCTCTTTATCACATCTTCGGAGCAGTCCACGTCCAAGAGGCCTCCAATCACAACTGGCAAACGGCTGGGGTTTACCTAGCGCGCGCACACACACACACACGTACATAAATAAACCTTCAAAATGTGCGCTTAACGTGTACATTCTCATCAAGATCAAGCAGAGCATTCATACCTTCTGCACGTAGATCTCAATGTACTTCTGCAGGTTGTTGCGGTACAGGTAGAGGACCAGGTCATGGACGAAGTCGAAGCGGTCGCACACGATGATGAGGGGCAGCTGGTCGGTGAGCTTCGCTTCCTGTGTGACAGAGACACAGAACAACAAAGTCAGTGTGACCCCTCCTCAACGCCACCGTACAGACCAACGCTGGTCATTCAAACCTGACTGTTGGAGAAATGATATTCAAGTCATACAGTTGAAATAAAAGACTTACGGGCGCATTCCGCCTGGAGTAATGTAATGTGTGTGTATATACACACACATTAGGAGTAATATACACGCACAGTAGGTTCCCTAAATTCGAGAGCAGCTCAATATACCGGGAGGACTATGCAGTCAGTTTGAATGCAACGCTGCTGGCCAATGTACTGTAACTAACTTATGCAATATCAGAAGAAAAAGGAAATGGTTAGAATCACTGAAAATGAAGGTCAATTATCATTTTCCAGTTACACCGACCCTAGGCAAGTGATTTTGAAATTGCACAACATCACGGGGAAAACCTGACATAAAAACAGAACAGGACATACTGAATAATTTATAAATGAGTTTCTACTACAAACGTCAACCTCCTTCGCCACGAGGCCATTGGGACGGTTAAGTATTAAATCAAATTCTGCTTTTTTTAACAAGAGAGAGAGAAAAAGAAAGAAAGAGAGAGAGCGAGCATCATTACAGCAACGCTAGATGCCAAGACTGACTAGCCGGGACACTAGTGTACACACACTGCACTAAATTGAAGTGCGCACGTGGCGCGACATTCCGATGATTCTGGAGCAGGAATTACTACTCTGCCCACACTACTGACTACAGTCACGCACAGATGCCTAACAACTTGTTCAAGCACTGGGAAACCAGGCTGGCCGGGTGTATGGTTGGCGGTGTATACGCACATATGCCACACCATACGAAAACCCAGATTTAATCCTGGGCCTAAGGGGAGGGGATGAAAATAAAGCAATATGGGTTGGGGTGGGTGAGTCCTGTTCTCCGATAGTGGGAGGGGATTGATTTACCTGATACATGTCCTGCCATGCCATAGACAAAAAGGGAAAAGCAGAAAAGATCATATCTGCCATCAGATTGGTTGAGCGGAACACAGGCTTGCATATGCAAAATGCATTTTCAAATCTATAAGTGCAGGAATCCAAATTTATTTGCAGTCCTACTAGTGATGTGATAAGGCTTGAAATAGATTATTACTACAACAACATCTGTATTCAAAGTTCAGATTACTTTGTAACACCCTGGAGAAACAGTGGGTTTATAACTTTGTTATGACGCGTCACAAAACCACATAGGAAAATGTGTATTTTCTCTTTGTAACAAAGATGGACCAGGCAGAGGGGAACAGAACCGCTCTCGTTCGGTCGTGGGATCGTCCCCAAGCCGCACCTTGAGGAAGTTCTTGACACGCTCGGGGTCGTAGCAGTTGCTCTCTCTGCAGATCCTTTCCACCTCTTTGATCTGGCCCGTCTTGCAGGCAGCCTGGATGTACTTGAAGTGGACCTCTGGGTCCTGGCTAAAGTTGACGATTGAGCCCAGGAAATAGAACAGGCCTGAGGGGGAAACATCATGTCAGTCACAGACACAACTACAAGCAGCAGATCTGTTTCAAATAGTTGGAAAATGAAGTCTCTGTACCAGAAAACTCATTTAAATGCATAAAAAAAAAAAAAAAACAGGTGAATTATTTCAAGTCTTCCCATTATACAGTGCACGTCTCCCTGCTACAACACACCTGATTCAAACGAATGCCTCGTTATATCGACCCGTTCATTTGAATCAGGTGTGTTGGAGCAGGGAGACACCTAAAACATGCAGGGTAGTGGCCCTCCAGGACCAGGGTTGGGGAACCCTGCTCTACAGCAACATCGCAGCCAGTGACATCAGCTGGTGTAATGCTAAGGATGAAGCCGGTATGTAGACCTCCGATAACACGGCGCGGAGCTTGACCCCTCACCTTCGAAGCTCTTGAAGGACTCGAAGAGCTCCGTGAGGGAATTGGTGGAGAGCTGCTCGTGGTACTTGGAAGCAACCTGGACACAGATCTGCAGGTTCTGCCGGATGTTGGCAGACAGCATGGCCCTCAGGCACTCCAGGGAGTCCTCCACTGACAGGGAGCCAAAGAAGTTCACCAGCCACTGGAGGAAGGAGGGAAAGAGGGGGTAGACATTAGGTTCAGGTTGCTTTATTTGTACGCGCAAGTGGATGTGGTTTGCAGTGGAGCGGCAGTCATCTTACATTTCAGAAACACAGACAGTAGGATAAACAGGATCTCTTGAAATTCCATCAAACATATATACATATGTTTTATGTTGTTTAAGTTACGCACATACATTCATATGTATAATATATACACAATAAGGTTATTTATATAGCACCTTTCACAGAAAACATCAATAATAGGAAAAACGAAATTACGAAGAAATGGATGCAAAAATCTGACAGCCATAACAACCCTCATGTAACTTAAAGCCTGTGCAGTCTTCAACTGCATGTGTCGAGAGTCAGCAGCATGTAAACCACGTAAATACATAAACTAGCCGCGCTGTACAGCTGGCTAGCTATGGGGCTGGGGGAAGAGTCAGCGGTCCGAAAGGTTACCTCAGGGTTCAACAGGTGCGTGTGCACCACAGCGCGCTTGATGTCGTACAGGTCTGTGTAGTGCTCCAGCGCCCTCTGCAGGAGGCCGGCCTTCTCGCATAGCTGTGCGATGTGGGCGCGGTCGTAGTTGGTGAACATCTGATTGCCAAGGATGGCGTCGGCAACCTGACAGACGGACCATAAGGAAACGTGAGCTGAAAGGAAAGGTTTAAGCACTTTTGTTCACGTTTGTTTCACCATCCGTCAGCACGGGAAGGCAACTATGGGCTGGAAGCACGGCAACAAAATGGACGGCATCGCCAGAGGTCACGTTAACTCAATATTTGTTGTAATTGACTAAAGAAAAAAAACAAAGGGGGAAAAAATATATATTTTTTTCTCTCATTTGCATTAGTTTACAATCGCTGACTACCAAAAAAAACATGCTCCCTCTTTTTGGCAATACGGTTCTGTTAGAATGACGTGTGTGTGTGCGTGCGTGCACCTGTGGGGCGTGCATGAGGTTCATCTCCAGCAGACGGGTCTGCAGTGGCCCCTCTGAGGGGCGGTTGTTCTTCAGGGCGTCCAGGAGGAAAGACGTGCACTGCTGGATCAGGTTGTACTCCATGAACACATCCACAATCTTCACACCAACGAGAGAAAAAAAGAAGAGCTTTTAAACTGTGACCATTATTAATCAAGCACATTACTTGAAGAAGCGTCCTTATTTAATGTGCCCAATATTCCACAGTTTGATGGTGTTTTACTATTGCATAGAACTCATGGGGTTTTGGCTCAAATAAATGTGACTCTTTAAAACAGGATGTAAATTGATTGCTCAACGTTTTCTGTTACATTCATCCGACAGTGTATTATTGCCTGTTAACAAAACACTGCCGGTACTGCAGACTGCGATACCGGGTGTATCTAATTTCCATTACAGGCTAGTCAGCAAGTCTATTGACTCAGTGCACATCATATAGGAGGCAATAATGTTTAATAAAATGAAAAGATGGCAAAACAAAAACAATTTTTTTTACCCATTTCTTGTACAGAGAACGTTGACTAAGAATTCTGACCTGCAATGCGTAATGGAAAGTTACTTAGGGGGAGGGGGTTAGCCTGCTCTAACCTGCGTGATATCGGCCAGCGGCTCCTCGTCCTGGACCAACATCTGGGCAAACTGCAGGCCCTGCTCTGGGTTGATCCGCATCACATTCCTAAGCAGGAAGATCCAGTCTGGAGTGTAGCCCACCTGGAATCACAACACACAAAAAAAGGTTTTAAAGCTCAGGATTCCACCTCTGGTGGAATTCTCTAAACTCCATTGAGGCAAACCTATTTTCTGCCCATCTAGAGCGCTATAGTGTCCTTGACAAGAAAAACACGAGCACAGCATTTGCTCGCCCTTTTGTCCCACAAAAAAGGATGACAATAACCATTTCATAAATACAGTCTCTTACTAAAGGGTTAGTGTAGTTACCTTTTTGGCGTAAAGGACAATCTTGGGGAACTGTCCAGTCTCAGCAAAGCACTGGATGACCTTGTTGGGGACATTGGCCCTCAAGTAAACGCTGAGGGCTAGGGTGGGGTCCACAGCCTTCACAAGATCTCCCAGTTCCTCTGAGCATTCCAACTGGAAGGAGAAGAAAAAGCATGGACAACCATCAGCACTGGAAACCACAGGCGATTAAAAAAAGAAAACCGGAGCATTCAGACAACGTATGTAGCCACCATTGTTCGACAGTGGAGTAGAAATAATCTACAAATACCTCACGTAACCAATGTTCTCGCATCAGTCAAGATACAAAAATAAGTGGCGTAAATAAATGCAGCGAGCTCAGGAAAAGCCATTTCCTGCAGGCAGGGTGTGCGATAGCGATCGGGCCGGGGGAAGAGTTTACCTTGTCCTCTTTGAGCCACTTCTCCAGGAGCTGCTTGCGTCCCTGCTGGAGCACAGGCCTGCACAGCTCCAGGGACTCAAACTTGTTGAGTTGGCCCTGGTCCAGCAGGATGCCGAAATACTGCAGCAGGGGGGAGGTTTGTCCCGGCTGGGCCGGCACGCCCTGGAAACGCCGGATGGTGTCTGGGGTACGCAGGATACCCTGGAGGTAGGGAGGGAGGGGGTCATTATACAGGGCAGTAAGTGTATACAATGCAATTGTTTAGCCACAAGTGGGAGTATGGCGAGTGATAGAGGGACCCAGCACACATACACAATTGCATGTGACATTGCTTGTTAAAAAGGGTGTAGTGTGCATTTACTGTCCAGAGGAGGCAGAGTAGAGTCAGCATTGGTCCACAATTACTGAGTGTCACGGATTTAGCCAAATCAACTGCTTCATGTGAGGGGAATATACATTATGCATGAACTAAATATGAATAGTCATGAAAGTCATATGGAAACACCGAGCACACCTAACATAACATAAAAAACATTCATAATAACTAGATCTTCCTCTTGAAAGTAGTTCGTTTCGCCATCATGAAAACACGAGAACATAAACTTTGACGGAAACTGCAAGGATGACATTCAGGAGAACGTCATAAAAACAGTTAAATGTCAAACACCACCTCTGCTATAAAACCCTCTCATTGTAACTTGGGAAATGTCCTCCTCCACAGCACCATTACGTAATAGCCAACGGGTTACCTTGGGCGCGTTGGCGGCCACCTTGGCTGCCTCCGAGTAGTTCCCTCCAGCAAACAGGTTGTTGAACTTGCGGGCGAAGAGCTCCTCGGCGCCGGCCAGGTTGTTGCGTACGGCGATGCGGAGCTCCAGGTCTGGGTTCTGCAGCACATTGGTGATGTAGGGAATGATTTTCTCCTCTTCCACGCACACAGACAGCACCTGCATC
>JAOEGT010000006.1:2246263-2261647 GCA_025447795.1 Speoplatyrhinus poulsoni | reverse complement strand
CTATTGCTGCCGATGTACGCTGTCCATGAATATACACCGCTAATACACTTGTATAAAACATAAACTGCCGCATGAAATGCCTATGACTGGTAGTAATATGCCGCTGTTAGCTAGCTAGCATCCACGTAATTGTCAATTTAACCAAATCATTACAGACTGGAAAATTGATCCAATAATACGGACGGCTATAGTTTTATGACTATATCGAAGTTATCTGGGTATTTATAACACTTTATAAACATGTAATATTTTTATGGCGTTTATGGCACGGTGTTCAGAGCTGAAACTCCCCCTCCGCTGCTAGCTCAATCTGGTAGGTGTCGGGTCTTCAGAAGAAAAATGTGACGTCATAACCGAAGACCCGCCTTGATGAGAGGCCTGACAGATTTAATTTTCAAATTCAGTTTTGTCCGTAAAAGCGCGCGGTGACTTGAAAATGTATTTGCATTTGAAGGGAGGCGCTGTTTATCTTATTTAATTCGTCTTTGAAAATGAAATTGTTGTTTGGGATTGCATTTAAGTTTAAATTGTGTCCACTAAAATGCAGGAAATATTTTGAATTAAGTCCACTCTAAAGTGTGGAATTGTTTGACAATTAAAATGCTATTTGGGATTGCATTTTCATTTGAATTTAGTCCTCTAAGGACTTCCATATATATGAACTCCTCCCTGTTTTGTAAACTGCTGTTCACGTTCATTGAACTTGTAGCAAATGTTCCACCATCCTGAGCACAGGGTTTATTTCACATGGAAACCAACTATTAAACTATTAAACCAACTACTTGCTATAATTGATTTATACAAAGTTCAACTTTATTGAATTGAAATCTGTGCGATGCATCGCAAGGCCCGACTGGATATTTAGAAGGTTAAATATATGGACCTGTCAGGGAGGCCAAATCCTGTAGTATGTTGTGACAGGCAGTATTGACTACCTACGGCCAATGAGAGCGCAATATCAGTACAAGATGAAAACATGGGTGAGGAGTAATAGCCTTTCTAATCATTTGAACTTATATGAAACACGTACCCCTTGTCGATAATGCTTCGTATCGACTTTAACAATTTCTAACTACATCAGTGGTAGGAAATATTGTGACTGAAATATGTTGAGAAATGTATCGGCTACATGTTAACGAGGTGCGAACACTACTACTGAAGTCAGTCATGTAGTGTGAATCACACGACGACGTCAAGACACCCGATTACACAGTCGTGTAGTGTGTGCTGCACATCGAGCTAATGACTTTGAAATTCGTGTAGTAGTCTTAACTCTGCATTAGGTGAACCAGTGGTTTGCAAGCACTGTATTGACCGCTGTGCACAAAACACCCTCCCAATGCACCCTCAACCTACAACAACCCTTTTGCTTCCTATATGGAGCATTATGGGAATATCTACAGTATGCTGACTCATGTGTTAGCATTGTATGGAGCATCCAAGCTGTATTTGGGAGAGGTCCATTATACCAAACCCTTGAGTTTCCCTTGCAAAGTAGACAAAAGTAGTGATGTAAATGGACCACTTGTCTTTTTGGCACAAAAGAACTCTTATCAGTATGGTAAGTAATTTTGGAGAAAGCTTGTTTAAACTTTAAAACAAGAACACCTCTTCTTTCAATGCCATATGGTGCTTCCTCAGAAGCTCCACCCCACACATTGGAAACACACTGTGGAGGCTAGGATATTGTTGTGTGCAGTCTGCACCACTTTGCTTATTTAACACTTTAAGATTACATTTCCAGCACACACAGAACGGTAAACTAGCGTATCGAAAGGATATATTTGGTGAATGACAAAAGCTTACTGCTTATACTACACCTTTTTAAATTGTTATGTGATTTATTTTTTAAGGGCAGTTCTGAAATGAGTTTACTTCAATTTTAAATCTTGTTTTCCCTCACAGGATGCTTTGAGGAATGGGCTGGTGGCAACTGAAGTGCTGATGTGGTTCTACATCGGAGAGTGCATTGGCAAAGGCGGCCTCGTTGGCTATGCTGTTTAAGTTTGGACTGCTGTAATTATTTGACTATTCCTGAGCATTGTATGCTCAAATTCCTGCACTAATATTGGGATCCAATAAATATGTTGCTTAAGAGCTATTTTGTGTTTTTGTAGTCTTATATAGCATGGTATACTATACTGCCCTCCAAAGGCTAACCGCAGTAACTACGTGTCTGCTCAAAATTGAGTTATTACTAAAAATGAACTTCAAGATACCTGCTTTAACTCATAAACAAACAATAAAAAAGAAGCATAGGCTACACTTTTCACATTCCTCTAGTCCTCTCCTACAGCTATGAAAGCTTCGACACATACTGGAGTGGGGAGGACAGGACAGGGAGTATACAGACTGGCCAATTTAATGTTGGCTCTGATATACGACTGATTAATGGCTAGAATTTAATCCCTGTGCACGTCAGAATGTTCACAGCTTACAGAAATAATCAAGGCTTTGGCATAATATGTTGCAATAGGAGTGGTGTTGCAAAGTTTTTAGCATATCAGTTAAAACAAAGTCTTTTTTTTTTTTTTGCTGTACAGGGAGGTGTAAAGTTTAATGTATGTTCGATGAACTGAAAAGAGGCATAGGATTGAACGACCAGTTACAAAACTGTTGAGGATTGGATTACATTCACATTGACTAGTAGTGATAAAGATATTGTACTTTGCTGCTGCTGGACATTTGTGAACTTGTAAGTTGTTTACGACTGTGCATCTATGCAAGATACTTAGGAAAACAGTAGTCTTAGTAAACCAACGCTTTACATATTTCTCAGAATACATAAATAATATAAAACAATACATATAGTAATATTATTTAACTATTTGTTAAATTCTGTTCTGTACTTTGTATGTAGTTGGTGAGTAACACTTGCCACACCCATGAAATACCAAATGTCTTTAAAAGATCTTTGCATGCTATTTTCAAGAAGCATGTTAAATAAAATTGTTTACTAAAACTAACATTTTCAAATATCAAATGATCGCAACCTTATATTGATGGGGTTGGGATACATAGATTGTGCCATACAGCAGAGATCTAATGGTACTTTCTGCGAACTTTGTCGAGCCAACTTTATTAAGCTTGCTTTCATAAGTTTAATGTTCTAAAATGTGTCTTTACATACTGGTTATTTTGTCTGTTTATCCCAAGTCCAACAATGGAGGGGGCAATTGTCAATATTACAAGTATGTCAGTTCCATGGACAAACTACATTTTTGCATTTTAGAAAATTTGATTTGCTCAAATACTGAATATCAAAGCTTTTCTCAAGAATTCCAGAAATGAAATGGCAACAATGCAGATTAATATGAAATCTTACATTTCTTACATTTATCAAATGTATATGCAATTGTAATGTTTCCCTGAACAAGCGCTTTTTCATATTTTAAAGTTACAATTTCAATCTCACTTTGTCAAAATAGAAGCTCAGAAATTGTATTAAGAAATGTGTTCATGTGTTTGTTCTAAAAAATACTTTTGAGTAGCCTATTGCCGAGTAGCCTAACATCAAGTAATAATTAAAATAGGGTGTTTTCATTCAGTTTATAACAACACAATATTTTAAATAGTTCACTTCATTATGAAACTTTAAGTAACGTGTTCTCAGTAATGTGAATATGTTGTAAATGTGTTTCAACATCCTACAAAAAGAAGTGTCATGAAAATGCGTAGGTGAAGTTATACAAAAATACATTTAGAGCTGCTTCTCAATAAGAAAAGAAATGCAGACGCATTCATTTGACATACTATAGTTAAAAGACATTATTGTATAATATGACAATTCTGACTTCCAGCACATAATACATTTTAAAGTAAATGATATAGATCCAGTGATCACTTGAGCTGACAGATCTTGACTGTAGTTCCAACTCCAAAGCCTGGATAAAGTGGCTCAACGAATGTTGTCTGAAACTTGTGCAGGAGGCTCATGCTGCTACTGATACTGTAAAACGCGAGGACGCCTGCGTTGTGGTCAAGGTACACCCCTATTTTGGGCGAATGGGGACCGTTGACGGTCTTGTCCACTCGGTTGTGCCAAGCGGAGTAGCCCGAGTCAGAGCACAGCAAGCTCCAGGACTTATCATTGTAGCCGAGCAGGCACAGGGAGCCTTTCCCTTTGCGACTGATGCTCTTGTAGGCCACACCTATGGAGAACTCCCCGCTCCATTCGATCTCCCAGTAGAAGCGGCCTCCGGACAAGGCTTCTCGGCAGAGAACCTGGGCGAAGCTGTCAAACCTTTCGGGGGTGTCTCCGTATGGCTGCAGGTCTCTGGTCCTCATGACCTTTCTGTTGCCGTCGGACAGATGCAACTCCTTGTAGGCTGTGTTTGGGTCTAACCTCAGCTGGCAGAAGTCTGATGGAACAGCAGATGTTGGTATACTGTGTACATGGACAATTGTCCAGCTGGAATGTTTGGATCAATGAGGTTGTATACTTACACTTGACAAAATCAGCTCTGCTTCTGGGCTCTGGAAGTGAAACGTTGTCCACAGCAATCTCTTTGACTAGATATAATGGATAGGATGTACAGAATGTTTCGTGAGGTGTATTACAAACAAGCACACGCCCTTGCCTTTGACCCTTTATTTGAACAGTGACATAGGTGCGTTGTTTCAGTCTGTATTGCAACTGGCATACTGAAACTGCCATTTTTATGTGCGTGCTATACTGTATATCATGTTACTTTTTAGCAGCAATGCTTACCTCTGCTCCTTCTCTCTAATGTCCGATTTTCTGTTGTGTAGACAGGAATCTCGTTCACTGTCAGACATAAAAGTAACGCACACAGCATTAATCACCAGCAAGGTTATAGCCTTGCATGTTTATAAATGAACATGTATTTTGTTTGTCGCTTTTAAATTGGTCAGACCTGACTTGGAGATCTTCACTAGCTCCTCTCTTCCAAACTCCTCCAAGTGTTCTTTGATTTCTGCCACAGCTTTCCTGACACCTCCGAAGGAGAAGTCAGGGTTCACGGTCACCCGGGGAAAGAAGCCGTCATCAGTTGGTGTGCAGAGGTAGTTGAAATTCTATTTATTGAAGAACACATGTCAAACAACCACATTTCATTGGTCCTTTGCTTTGCTCTTAGTTATGACCTAAATAATACAGTAGGAGCAGTGAAATGTAATGGACTATTGTTAACTTTCACGTAAGACCACACTCACATTCCGCAATCTCCATGCAATAACTAATATTTCGTTTTTATTCCAGTATGTTTAAGTACATCTATAAATGGTATAATATCAACAATATAAAAAGCTGCAATAGACATTAAAATGCTCCATAGAACAAAGAAATTAAATAAACTGTAGATACAGTACTACAAGCTACCAGTATAATGCAAAGAATGTAGAAAAAACAATGACGATGATAGTAATAAAAGGCTTGTTTAAAAAGACGCTTCTTTAGATGTTTTTTAAGTGTCCACAGACTCCACGGTTCTCAAGGCTAGCGGGAGAGAGTACCAGAGCCTTATAGGGGTCACTGTACCAAAAGCACGATCACCTCTTGCTTTAAAACTAGTCCTGCATTGCATTGAATGCATTGCACTCTCAAAACACCTTTGCATTGCTCTCCTCTCTAATGTCAAATAAATACAGATAGCAGATCTGTGAATTATAAGCCTGCGTCACCTGCAGGAAATGGATGTGGTCCTCAGTGCTGTAAAGCTGCTTAAGGCCAGTTTCCTTCTTCTTCAGCTCATCGATCTCCTGCTCCAGGCGCTCGATCAATGCCTCAGCCTGGCTGAACGCGGCTTTCTCGTTGATGCCAATCAGCTTGGTGACCTCTGACCTCATTCTCTCAATGGAGCGAATCATCTCCTCAAACATCTTCTGGCTCTCCACCATGGCTCTCTGGGCTGAGCTCTGGACAATAGATAATAGGACGTTACTCGTTTGCAGTGGGGGGGTCGCAGCTACGAAACCATATGGGCTACACGGTTAGGATGGGTCCACGTTTATTCAATAATAATGTATTGTTTTCTACAATAAGATGATACAATCATGATAGACTATACAGTTTCAATCATACAGCAGAAGGGGTTGAGGTTATTCTAAATAGCTGAAATAGGAAAAGTCACCATTTTGACATGGAGTCCTTACTTTCAACGAGTCCACAGATGTTCTGAGTTCTTCCAGTTCCTTCATTCTCTCCTGGCATTTTTGCCTAATATCAGATTGGGACACTCCCAGAAGTTTCTGTTAATTAAATTATAGTATATCAGCACACTTCAAAGTATAGTCAGCTATATAGCAAGCTAAATGTAAGCTTACACATTTCATCAAATTCACCAATATATCTCCTCGCATTTCGCTATCTTAACGTTCTCTCTCTAAAATAAACCACCACATAAAGCACCACTCACATCAAAGCCGTAGTAATGTGCTTTGCTTCACAATTTGTTTCGATATGTCGGGCGGGGCCGCGAAGGAGAATTACGTTCTCAAGAATGACGTACTCTGCCTTTAACTGTCTATTTCACAGTATCTTAGTTGTGCATTTAGTCTGCCTTCTATCTTTAATCAATTGTACAATATGCTAGTTTTTCAAATATGGACATTTTTTATTATCTTCTTTCTTAAATAAGGTATCCTCAAATTAGTTTAATTACTTCTATAAATGTATTATTATGGTTTACGTGATTACATTCCTCCCCGCCTCACTTTTAAGATTGTTTTTCATAGCAGGATTAGTTCTGTATATCCAATAAACCCAGCATTCTTCTTTGTATAGTTAGCTTTTTATCTTGAGAGAGAGAGAGAGAGGAATGAGAGGGGAGAGCTGTAATGGAATCTTGGCCACGCCAGGAATGTGAAACTACCGCTGTCTGACTTTGAAAGAGATCATTCAAGGTGCATGCAGTACTGCCATACAGAACACAGGGCTACTAATTCAGTTTTTACTAAAGCCCACCGACCCATTCTTCAAGATAAGCTTGAGGAATGTGGAGAATCCAGGGAGAGGGGTGGAAATGTAGGGGGGGGTAAGAGGCAGTACAATATGTGAGGTACAGGTTGTAAATCTCGGTATGAGAGAAACCGGAGTCTAGATTTTCCTAGAGAATATAAATAGATGTGAGTAAGGTAGGCTACTACTAACCTGTCTCACTACAGCATTTATAAATTTGTTTCTAAAGCATGTATATTTGAGTTCAAAATTACATTACGATTTGTTATTATCAGCTTTACGTTGTGTAAGCCATGTGAATGGTGAGTTATTTGAAGGTCTGCGGTCAAGGTTACATGCAAACATTTGTGATTGATTTGTAAACATGAGATGTGGGAGTGGAAGGCCTTAACTAAAATGTCCTGTACCATTCTCGTACCAGGTGAGAATCGGGAAGGGGAGGGGGAAGGGGGGGGGGGGTAAATTCCCAGTATCTATCTTCCCACAGTTGGAACTCAACAGAAAGTGATGATTGAGTCCATCCTCTTCGCTACACAGCTAATCTGAGGGGTTGCATTTGTTTTGGCGGTGAATGCCTGACAAGCTAGCTGATAGCGTTGCTGGACTGGGTCAAAGTGCATGCTGGTGATACTGTGAGGGGGAAGGGGGAAGGGGGGGGTGTTGAAGGGGTAACTGCACGTCTGCCTAAACTCAAATGACTTCATTGTGATTAAGGTGTTTTATCATCAAGGATGTGGCACTGTTTGAATTACTGAGTCTCTTAACGGTAGCACCGACTTTTGCTCTAATCACTGTTGTTTCAGCTTTTCCAAGATTTCTTTATTGTCACTTTTCAAATGAAACATTCATTCAGTGTACGTCACAAAATACAAAACAGAGATGAAAATCTTGTTTCTATTATGCAATTAAATGCACTGTTTTTCTTTCTAATTGGTTTCTTATGTGATTGAATTGAATGTGCCATGCAACACAATTTATAATTGTAATGTAATTTGTAATTAATACGACACTACAACAACAACTACTACTACTGTACAGTATGGAGGGAACTATTGCGTAACTGAGAGAGCCAGTCTAACTTGTCCTTACCTGCTTTTCACTCCTCTCCGCCTCGGCAGACACGATGTTGTGGCCCTTGTGTTCACTGACTGTACAGAGAGCACAGATGCACATCTGGTCGGTGCGACAAAAGAGCTCCAGGGTCTTCTGGTGCTGGGGGCAGACCTTCCTGTCCAGGTTGCCCAGCTCGTCCACCAGCTTATGCCTCTTGAAGGTGGCCGACTCGTAATGGGGCTTCAGGTGCTTCTCGCAGTACGACGCCAGGCAGTTCAGGCACGACTTCACGGCCTTCAGCTTCTTCCCGGAGCAGAAGTCGCACGGGACGTCCGCCGGCCCGGCGTAGCTGTTGACGTTGAGGTTCAAGCCGCTCTTCTTGAGCCTCTCCGCCACCATGGTGAGCGTGGCGTTGGGCCTCAGCACAGGCCTCTGGGTGAACGTGATCTTACACTGGGGACAAATGTAGATCCCTGTGTAGTCGGCCTCGTTCCAGTAGGAGCTGATGCAGTCCATGCAGAAGCTGTGGCCGCAAGGTATAGCCACCGGGTCCCGTAGCAAACTCACGCACAAAGGGCAGCTGAAGTAGTCTGGAGACCCATGGTCGGCCATCGTCTAACATGCGCACGCACACGCACACACACACCCAAACAAACAAACAAACACCGCTAGACGTGGAGTAGTAGAGACACTGCTTTGAGGTGAGTGCAGATACCGCTGTGTACGCCTGTGAGCCCGCCCTCAGGAGTGTGGCACAGCCTGCCGGAGACGGGACCTACTTGTATATCTGAATTCCAGGGGTTATTGATTGAAAGCAGAGTAGGCCCTCCCCTGCACTCTGAGCACATAGAGCCCAGCCCAGCGGAGATAAGCAGGCAGAGCTATGGCTTGTTTTGGGAGGGGGAGAGAGGGAGAGGGGGAGAGAGAGAGAGAAGGCGGGCTGACTGAGAGGGGAGAAAAAAAGGGTGTGAGAGAAAAGGGAGGATAACAATAAAGCAATCCTTTCATTATATTACTGCAGATGAATTACAGTTCTATGTTAAAAAAGGACTGCAGCACGTTAGTGTACTTTTAAATGGAGCTACAGTTGTTATTGTTGCTGCCCAAAACACCTAATCGGTCAACCATTGTGCTACGGGTATGTGACAACGAGCTGAGTTTTAGTATTTACACTGTGGCCAGTCAAACCAGTCTAGTCACTTTATACCATTTTTTTAAACTGTTACTGTATGTAGATAAATGGTTGCAATTGCAGAAATGCACACATACACCCACACACCCATATACAGTACATTCATGTTTTAAATATTTCCATGTGCTCATCACTTCAGCTAACGCTGAAATGTCCTAGCTTGAGAGGGAACAATCCGGATGAGAAACCTGCACAACACTTCCACTCCCTGCTTAAGTATCTGCTGGCATCACTCATTCCCTTTTCCCGTGGCCTACTCCCGTTTCCTTCCATCTGTCTGAAGCTTTTGTTCAAACTTTGGATCCTGTTGTTAACATAGTTTCCTCAGCCATGCAACCTCACTGTAATTTTAGAGAAAACAAAAACAAGAGATTCCTTTGAAAGTTTTGCAAGCAACATTTGACTGGCCGTTTAATGTGCACATTATAAGAAATCATGGACAGATTCGCCTTTCTCCATACATGGACAGGTTACTGATAAACCATGCCTCTCCCTTCCCCCTTTGAACAATATCGTCCTCTGAGTAAACTGAACACTGTGTCCTTAAACATTAACTACCTGTTTTACAGTCCTGGGAGGTTGACCAGAGAGGTGATTTAATGCTGTGTCTTTACTCATTTAGTGAAAATGGTGCTCTAAAATATATATATATTGCAAGAGTGACTAAGTTCATTACAAATAAAGTTGTCCTGGAAGGATGATTGTTAGGAATGGCATACTGTAACTGTGAAACAGTTTGCATATTGCTACAAGACCAGTGTGGTCAAGGCCAGCTCAGTCAAATATGTGGCCCTCATATAGTGAGAGATTTGTTTTTCTACATTGCAGTGCAAGTCCTTACACAGGAAGAATACATATCAGAGAAAAACAACCAAAAATATATTTGAATATTTAACCTATAATGAATATTGTATGTGGTGTACATTACACAAATCTGATGTGTTTTGTGTTCGGGGATATTCATTGCCTTTAGAAAACAAAATGAGCGTTAGCATGAATTCATATGCCTACATGTATTTTGCAAAATTCTAAAATATAGTGTCTTTCTACACTATAGTATAGCTATTTAATTGATTAAATAAAATATAGCCATTTTGTAATATATTTATATTTGGTTGACTGTATTTACTTGTACTCAATGATAAGACATGTGTGACACAAATTGTGACACCAGAGAAAGAAGAAACAGTTGTTGATAAATAAAATAGTACACTGACGGTTGCATGTCTGCAGCAGTTACTGTTATTGATGGACAGCAGGCTACTGCAGTACAGAGGCGGGACCTCTGCTTGGCTGGAGCTGGCTCTAGCACAATGGAATCTTTTAAGCATGGCTTTCTGGTCCTCCTGTTATCTAGGTTATCAAGTGTGGTTGCATTCCATTCTCCATTTAAGCATTGCTGAAACTATGTTTCAGAGGAGAGGATGTCTGACACACAATATGTTTTAGTTGGCATGCTCTGTTACCTGCATTGTTTTGCTGCAGCGCTTATGCACACAATGGATTGACATTTTTTTGTAAAAACAAAATGTGACAAGAATGTGATAGAGTAAATGACAAATTTGAGTTAAATATTTGATAGTAAATAGTAAATATAGTATATAGTAAATACACATTGTAAACTAATTTTGCTGAGTTATGCTGAGTGGTGTTTGTACTGATGAGAGGTGACTGCATTAATGGGTTACAGTAAAAGTACAGTAAGTCATTTTGGAGAAAGTTTGTTGATTTTTGAAGGAAAACAAAAACACATCTCCCTTCAATGCCATAGGCTGTTTCCTCAGAAGCCCCGCCCCACATATTGGAAATGCATTACGAAGGCTAGGATATTGTTGTGTGCAGTCTGTACCAGATATACAGTATATTATGTATACTTATGTATGCTTTACTGTATATTTTCTCATAGAAGTATATATGTAGTATATATTATTGCATATCTAACCTTATATTACACTATTATTACATGCATGACAATATCTTTTATAACATGCAGGAATCATTAATGAGAACATATTTATTTATTGAGACATTGCACTTTAAATAAAGCCTTATTTTACTGTCCCCTTTATGTTCGAGGTATAAACAGGCGTGTGTGTTCACGCTAGGTCGTGGGATTTCCAATCAAGAGTAAATACAAGTATTGATTAGCATTGAAAAAATATTTCCTCCTCCCCCCTTGTTAATTATTCATGCTGTGAATGCCATGATGGTTACTATTGGCATGCATTATATGTAACAATAAATAGTAGGCTCTAATAAAAGGTTGGAGATGCACTCACGCATTTCTAACTTTTTACTTCAACATTCACAAATAAGGTGGATAGAAGTCACCATGTGGACTGGCCCAGGGCAGATTTGACTCCAGAATATCTTTCAGTCAACACTCAAAATTAATTTAAATGCTTTTGTTTCATTTGGTTAATTCATTTCATTAAAAAAAAAAATGTAAATGTACAGAATATTCATAATATTAAATAATTTTAATATTTAAATGTTGCAATCTTCAACCTGTGGCCACACACGTCATGCTTGTTTGCTTCTGCTTTCTGTTAACTTTACTCCTAATGTTCATTCTGTCATCTCCTTGCCCCGCCTTCCTTTTATTAGTTTCGGCTTAACCAGTTTACCCTCCCTCTTTGTTGACTCTATATAAGAAATACTGGGAGTACCTGCGCGATCACTTTGCCTGTAGCCACACACACCGACTAACCTCACAGTATCCCACCTGCAGTAGACTGGACAGGCTGTCCCCATGTCTGACCACGAGACCTGCCACCTCTGTAAGGAGGACCTCAGGGAGCCAGTATCGATCCCATGTGGTCACATCTTCTGCAGCATCTGCCTGAAGACCTACTGGGACCACGCCGACCCCTCCGGCTCCTTCATCTGCCCCCAGTGCAGGGTGAGCTACAGCAAGAGGCCCACACCACGGCGCGTAGGGAGCTCCCAGTACACCTCTCTGCCGCGCACCTCCTCCGGGTCTCTCCCGCCCCCGCCGCCGTCCCCGGACTACAACTACGCGGGACCCCAGGACGTCGGCTGCGACATGTGCGTGGGCAAGAAGCTCAAGGCGGTCAAGAGCTGCCTGATGTGCCTGGCGTCGTACTGCGAGAAGCACCTGAAGCCCCACTACGAGTCGGCCACCTTCAAAAGGCACAAGCTAGTGGACGAGATCGGCCACCTGGACAGGCAAATCTGCCCCCAGCACCAGAAGGGGCTGGAGCTCTTCTGTCGCACCGACCAGATGTGCATCTGTGTGCTCTGCACCGTGAAGGAACACAAGGGTCACGACATGGTGTCCGCCGAACAGGAGAGGGCCGATGAACAGGTAATAACTGCTCAGCTGTGAAGGGTTTCTCCTGTGTTTTATTAACCGAGTGCTACAAAGGCATGTTGTGGTCACAGTAGATAAAACTCCTTAAGAATTTGAAGAAACAATAAGGTAGAAAATGTGAGATAAAGCTAGAGCGATATGTTTCAAGGTTATTGGTGTCAGATCAGTTGTACATGAAGTGGTAGCTACAGCAGCAATATACACTGGACTTTGAAATGCCTAGCCCCTAAAAGTAAGCCTTCAGCCTAACACACCCATAAGAACGATCCTGATAGTGTGACTTCCTTCATTCGGCAATGGCTAGTTGCATTGAATTATGAGGTCTGCAGGGGAGCATTGTTTTTATTTAACCCTGCACGTCCATTGTCTCGTACGGTAGCAACGACTGGGTGCCACACAAGCCGAGATCCAGGAGAAGATTCACGACCGCCTCAAACAGATGGAGGAGCTTAAACACGCCGTGGACTCGCTTAAGGTTGGTGCCACCATGTCCCACCTGGCAGAGAATTCTTTGTATGTTTTAAGACAACAGGCAACATTCCTTCACACAGTAGTGACAAGTCTGATTGTGGTCAAACCAGTATAACAGTCTTCATGACACGTATGGCGGGTGTTGTCATTGTCGGGACGCAGAGTTCAGCCCAGCGAGCAATGCAGGACTGCGAGAAGCTCTTTGGAGACATGCTGCGCTCCATAGAGAGGATGCAGCAGGAGATGTCCAAGATGATCTCCTCCAACAAGAAGTCGGCGCTCAACAGCGCGGAGGGCCACATGGAGCGGCTCAGCAACGAGGTGGCCGACCTGAAGAGGCGAGACAATGAGATCAACCAGCTGTCTCGCACGGAGGACCACATCCATTTCATCCAGGTGACAGAGCCAGTGAATGCCTTCTTCAACTATCATAATACTGGACTGCACGTGTGAGATTGTAGAGATGGAATCATAACGCTACATTTACTAAAGATACTAAATGTATTCATTATTGCACAGGTCTTTATTGATATCTTTGCAAAAACAGCCTATATTCTGAATTAGACGTGGGGTTGATAATAATCTATTTGCACGTATGCACAGAACCTTTAGACTTTTGTGCTTTTATGGAAATGGCAATAAACCTAACAGCCTTGTGAATATCCCAAATGTAATACATTATCAGATAACGGAATACAGTGCCATACTAAAATACAATTTTTCAACTATATGATAATGAATATTGTTAGTTGTTGTTGGTGGTGGTTGTGTGTCCCAATATTTATGCCTGGGGAAATATAGCATAATTTAAATGACACCAAGCATGTGCGTGTGTGTGTGCTGTGCCCACCAGAGCTACCACATGCTAATAGCTCAGACAGAAGCAGAGGAGCTGCCCACGGTGAGCGTCAACCCCTACTTCTCTTTTGGCTCCGTCACCAAGGCCGTCTCCGACATAAAGCAGCACCTCCATGACTTCAGCAACGACGAGCTGGTCAAGGTCGCCACCACAGGTCAGTGGGAGGACAATGGGAGGTCATGTGTTCCAAACATGAAACTGTAACAATTATCTGTTTATGAGCTTTACAACTTAATTTGCTTATTTTTGCAGTAAACAAAATGCCCTTCTGCCAGCTGGATGATAACAAAAAGAAAAGAAACGAGTCTATCAAAGGTGAGTTTTAATGCAAAGCTGCACCTACTCACACCATTCCTAACAATACCTGGCACTGTTTTGGAAAGTACCAAAAGTGCCAGATCTACAAACTGTAATAACACTGTCATAACGGTCATCATATCACCCTGGCTGCACTAATGCTCGTCGTAATATGTTCCTTTCTTTGCCAGCGGAAGAAGTTGCAATGTACAAGTCAGTTCCTGTCCAGCAAACCCAGCAAACCCTGCAAAACCAGCAACCCCAGCGCAGGGACGACTTTCTCAAATGTGAGTCCTCAGAATAATGGTTCCTAACAGTCAACAGACCACTATTTTAGCTACTATGTCTCACAATGCTGAAATTTTTGGTGTTGGTGGTCTCACCAAGCTTAGTGATTAGTCCATAATGTATATTTAAAAAAGAAATCCTAAATCCATTGATGCCTCCACTTTTAAATTCTAACAAATGTAGTATTCCAAGGGACCCACACAAATACACACCATACACAAATGTCTGAACAACTCAACCAAACATATTTGTCATAAAACAGTGTTTTATCTGGTTTATGTATCCAACAGTCCATGACATTTTTTTTACTCAACTCGTACACCGGCACTGCTGCCATGCATGCAAATAGTTACGCGGTCACCGAAGGGAGGGGTGGGGCTTTCAAGCTTATTAGCTATATCCTGCCATGTTGAGACACACCAGAAACCCCATTGTGTGTCCTAGTCCACAGTTTAAAGTGTAACTGCACCCAAAAATTTGTTTTTTGAGCTGTAACAAAGTAATAGGATTGATCTGTGAAGAGACACACCAATGTTGTTGTTGTTAATATTGAGTGAATTCCAGATTTTATAAAAATCTGCATTTTATGGGCTGAAAACAGAACTACACGTCATATTCAAATCACCCCAGGACCTGGCTGGTTTTCATCAGTACACTTAGTACGCTCATACGTCAAATTAAAATGTTAACGTTAATGGGGGTCCCCCTCTCAGCCCCTCCCCTCCCTTCCTCTCACTCAGCTCCTTGATGCATTTTTCAAAGTTGTAGAGGGTGTAGTGGGTGAAATCAGGCTCAGAGCTGGGGTGCAGTTACACTTTAAAGGTGAAGTCAGGCTCAGCGCTGGAGTGCAGTTACACTTTAAAGGTGAAGTCAGGCTCAGCGCTGGAGTGCAGTTACACTTTAAAGGTGGAGTCAGGCTTAGAGCTGGGGTGCAGTTACACTTTAAAGGTGGAGTCAGGCTCAGAGCTGGA